>JAUZST010085321.1:0-20098 GCA_034779995.1 Parotocinclus haroldoi
CTTTTTTTAAATTATTATTATTATTAGTAGTAGTAGTAGTAGTAGTAGTAGACCTATAATGATTGTTGGCTACAGTTAGCTATGCAGAAAAGAAATGAGCAGTACAATAATCTTTAGCTGGAGCAGGGCTAGTAATAAATGCAAATACTGTTTTTTAGGATAATTTCCTTTTGTGGGAATTTATGTGGGTGTTAATTTGTATGAAATTGTAAAAACTGCCATCACTAAGGTTTTTTAGAATAAAAGTCAAACTGTTACTTAATTCAGGCAAATCAGGCAGTCCCCTATTCAGCGCCATAAGAATTTGCTATTCAAATGAGTTTTGTTTTACATGTTATTCTCTTTCTCGCTCTCCCTCTCTCTCTCTCTCTCTCTCTCTCTCTCTCACACACACACACACACTCAGGGACACTGGCCTAAAAGGAGCTGTTCAGGAGGGGCAGTTTTGCTAACCGGACAGTATGTTGCCTCAAGCACGGAAGTGCAGCTCTATCAGAGAGTTCTCCAGAAGCAGGGTTACCATGTGAACCAAGGACGCTACGCTGAGACCAGTGCCACACTCACGCATGATAGGAGAGGTCAGTAGTGCAGTCACACTACACACACACACAACTGTAACACAAAGGTCATGGTATACTGTTCAGGTTGTATGATAAAATGAAATTAGATGTATTTCATATAACACCTGAAGTGTGTAATAAATCAGCAGAGACATATATCATACTCTTAGAGAGAAAATACATTTACTTTGACCAGTAAAGTTTCACATTCTGAAGTGTTTCCTCATCATTTCACTCCATCATGCTCCTTCTTGCACTTGTTAGCATCACAGTGTATATGTACTTAGTGACAAAAAACAATGCACCTAGATATAAACAATGGATTGCTGCAAGATTTGGCTTGCAATTATGTCTCAGATAGATACTGTATGTAAATGCTTTAAGGTGTTGTCTGATTAGTCTTGACATAAGAGGGTATAATCGTGATTCCCCTGCTGCCTTATCACGATACTGCTGGACTAATTTCTCTATGGCAAACTTGAAGATATTTTGCCTAGTTGACAGAATTTAAGACGACATTGACAAGAATTAGCAGCTCCCATAGTTATATTGTTCATCATCCAGGCACAGGTGGCACTTTCACTACTCACAAGTCTCTGGCCGGACCATTTCCATGCCCTTAGCAGAAGGAAATTTGTTGTCACAGCAGTCATTACATGTCTTGCCATTGACAGCCAGTCAATAGCAGTCCATGTACTGCTATGGACTGGGACTGTATTGTCTTTAGTGACAAATCCAGGTTCTGTTTGGGATCTGTTTGAGTATGGAGGCTTCATTGTGAGTGCTTCAATTCCACCTTTGCTGTGGAGCAACACACTGCCCAAGCAACTGGTGTGATGATCTGGGGAACCAGAGTCGATCACACCTAGTGATGATATGATGGCCACTAGCAATCAGTGATATGTGCAGGACATCCTGTGGCCTCATGCATTGCCTGTCATGGCAGGGTTTCCAACTGACATTTTCAGCAGCATTATGCCCGTACAAAAACAGAAACGGCTTTCCAGGAATGTCTTACACAAATTGCAACACTTCCTAAGCCTGATCATTTGGGAAATGTGCTGCATGCACAACCATATCTAAGTTGTATCCAGGCTAGAGGTGGCCCAACAGGGTACATTCACACATATAGTAAGTTCAATTCGATTCAAACACTCCTTCTTGGTGTGGTATTTTTCTTTGTCAGTGAGTGTATGAACACAAAGTCATACATGTAGATATCTATACATGATAGCAAGGAAAACATAATCACAAAAAACACTTGTTACAAGCTAAATCTACTTGCTCATATATAAATGGCTGCAATTGGGGGCAAGCATATTTGACCACTGCATCGTCTGAGCTGGGTTCTATTTAAGTACAGTAGTAGAACCCAGCGGTCACTCTGGCTAAGTGCCAAGATCCGGTGTGTAGATAGAAAAACTTCCCCAAGAACAACTCTCACTGCAGCAATTAATCTGGGCTTTTTGGTATAGTGACCAGACAGAAGCCTCTCCTCTGCCTGGTGTTTTTAGTTTGGCCTCAATTGCAGTGATTAATATTTGTGTCCTGGAGGTGCCTTGCAGGCAGGTCAAGTGTCACTTGGAGGTTTAATTGGCTGTGACTGAGAGAGGAAATGCTGGTTGGGGGATTATACCCCAGCATTGCAGCAGCAATCTATGCCAGCCCTGCACCATGTGTTATCCAGTAATATGTTTTTAATTATGTAATTACTACTGGATACTATAAAAATACATAGGGAAAGCATGAGCAATGGAAATGCACTCATTTATGCACTCACTCGCTTTCTATACCTTATTCCAGTTTAGAGACATGTGGGGTCAGAACCTATCCATCAGCACAGGAACGAATCTTAGATAGGGTGCCAGTCTATCACAGGGCTCACACATGCACACACACTTTGGACTGCTTTCAGTGATACCAATTAACCAAACACGTCTTGGTGTTGTGTTACGTTGGTAAAAGTGGGTGAAAAGTGATTGTGTGGGCAAAAGTTGACTTTTTACATAACTTTATGACTTTTTCCTATGAAGGGTTATAAGGCTACATTACTGAATTTTTATAATTACTCTGAATTTCCATAAGGCTTTCGTTGGTGTTTTCAGCTGTATCTCTTGTAAGTTTGTTATAGGTGGAATAACAGCCTTTTTTATGTAATATACTATAAATATATAAAAATACTTATGAAGTCCACCTTTTATAGCTTGTTAAAAAATATTGTTGCCCACTGTGGTGTTTATCTGTGGTTTAATAAATATGGTATACATCTCAGTAAAATGTCTGGTGTAATAGGCTCTATGTGAAACCTAATATTTAGAACAGGTGTATATTTAATACTTGCACATACATGGTATGTATTTTATATATGTTTAACCCAGAAGCAGTCTGTAAGCAGCTGACTGCCAACCTTATTGACAGGTGGGCCTGCTGCCCTCATGCTAGCTTACCACACACACACCCACAAACACACACACACATACAAACACACAAAGGCTGCTGAGGTAATACTCAAACCAGCAGAGGAAATGCTTTGGCAGGACAAGTTGTATCTTTGTGCCTGCTCTTTAAATCTTACCTCCCAAATACACCTACATCTCAATTCAATTTTATTTATATAGCGCTTTTTACAATGTATCATTGTCTCAAAGCAGCTTTACAGTAATACATTATCTAAAAGGCCAATCCCAAGTTGAGCAAGCCTAGGGAGACAGTAGCAAGGAAAAACTCCATAAAATGGTAGGAAGAAACCTTGGGAGGAACCAAGACTCAACAGGGGACCCATCCTCCATGAGCGGCCTAGATGTTAAATAGACAAATACTAAATGTATATTAAATGTGATCTTTATTCATCTTTGTTTCCATATTTCAGTTTGTTGATGCAAAATAACTAGTAATAAACAAATACTAGTTAAAGGAATGACTAATAAAAACGAACACATCCTTAATGAATGTGAAAATGCTGGATTTGTGTGGCTGAAACATCTATATGATAATATACTTTTGCGTATACACCTAACGTCGTCTCTGGGTGGACAGGTCCTAAACAAGTGTTTACACCGTAAATATGAAACGCCGTCGATACCCAGTCAGGGTTTTATAAGCAAACTAATCACTTTTCCTAAATTCAAATTCCTCATTCCACTAATACCATATCTACTTGTTTTGACAACTTCAAGTATATACACTGCTCATATAAATTAGGGGATATTCCGAAACGAATATGAAGCAATTAAAAAAATTAAGCATTTGATTTTATTTCATTAAACAAGATCGTTAGAAAAGCAAAGGAAAAGTCCAAGAAAGTTGTTTTATTACACAAGTGATATAGTAGTAAGTGATTATATTCATAGGGGTGAACAGGAACATAATAAACTGGACGATAGCACCCCCACATTGACTGTTCGGTAGTGTGTATGATCATCCAAGACAGTGATGGAGCATGGACAGGATCAAATTGTCCAGCAGTTCTTGTGGGATCCTCTTCGTATTAATTTGAAAGTATCCCCTAATTTTTGTGAGCAGTGTATTTAAATATAATATTGAATATGATTACTTCAGTTTTATTTGAAATTCTGATTAGTTAAATATACTCTGTAAAAAATGTTAGTTCGAAAAGTTTTCTAGAGTTGGTAATAAGCAACTGAATTTAATCAATATTTTATAGAAGAATTAAAGAATATCAGTGCAATTGTTTTGACACAGTATTGCTTTATTAATGCAAAGAAATTAACTCGAATGTAATTTCTGTGATATTAAATGGAAATGATTGCTTTTGTGTAATATTTTTGTGTATACAAATTCAAATCAGCTGGACTTAAAACTGCAAAACAAATTTATGTAAAAGGCAGAAGTGGCTTATAATGGAACCACCTCACTTGAACTATATATTTTGTAGTCACACATCTCTGAGAATCCTCTGTTTGTGCCATGAACCACTTGCATACGTGTGTTGTGAAGAACCTCAAGAACAATTTGTGTTCATTAAGAGAAGAATAATTGAAGATGTACTCTATTGAAAAACAGCAGCAGAGCCTTTAAGTCCTGTATGAAGCAAGGTGGCTCTGCTTTGTCCGTACTTTGTGCATTGTGGAGATGCTTGATCGGACTGAGAACTTTTGAATCAAATCCCTCATTACTAATCACCTAGTAATCAGCACCATCCTGGAGAAACTTCATAATCTCACAAGGTAGGAATTCTGTATAGAATTTTGCTTTATCCCAGGCTATTGGGGCCTTTCTGCAAATGAAAGAAATGAGAGATTATAGCACGGAAAACAACAAAGGCCCAGGCAGTATCCTGCAAACTACCAGCAGCAGACAAAATCTCTACTGTTTTGCCATATCGAAAAATGGTGGCAAGCTTAATGGAACGTACAAGAAAATAACAAACTACTTAAACTTGGGCCCATAATGGGCAACAGACCAAAAAATGTATCTAGACAATGATTGGACTAGGTCATTTAGATTAGATGTTGTATTGGACGTACCTGATCAAAAAATTTTTTTTTTTTATTGTTAAAGGGTGAAGAACCACCACAATATGAAACCTGCCAAAGAACTAAAACTGAGGCTGCAACAACAAATCTATAAAATCGATTATTCAGTGTTGGCAACGAATTTCATTATCGATTCGTTGTGTCACACGATTTATGTCTCACTCGCCTTTACATATTCCCTTACGTCACCTGCGGCGCTTCATAAACGCTGGAAAAAAATACGATTTCAACGGATCGACACGGAAATTTCTAAATAAGTTGAACTATAAGTGTAATTTATACGAGCAAACACTGTGCTCGATTATGTGAGACTGTCATTAGCACTATGTAGAGCGGCTAATGGCTACATGTTGTACACACTGTTGAGTTACCAAGCAAAAGAGTTGTACTGCATCCTCGTGTCCGTGAATGATTACTAGAAGTAACAAACAGTATTAATATTATATAGGGAATCAGAAGAGCACAACATTAAGAAGTTAATACATTCTACAAAAGAAACATGACCGATCCAGAGAAGAAGGTTCGGCTTAAATCCTTAAAAGTGTGGGAGCACGTCATGCTTCACGCAGCTAAGAAATGTGTAACATTCAAGCTTTGCAAAAGTAATTTGACTTGGCACAGGAGCAAACGGATGAGGATGACCATGAGAAGTGTCATAGCATAGCACTGTTCATGCTGTTTTTTGCTTGTTAACTGGATAATGGCAGTGATAGAGAACGTGTGTGTCTTTTAATTTAAGTGTAATTAGCTTAAGCAGTGTTTATGTGCTTTATAAATAAATATAGCGTGTACACAGTTGTGGTAATTAATGATTAAGCTTAAGTTGTAGTTTTCTGACAGTATGAGTGAAGACACTGCACTGTAGAAACAGGATAAATTACATTTAGACAGGGATTAAGGTAACATATTTGAGCTTCTCTAATTTGTGTAATTAGGTATTTAAACACAATGCTACATATTGTGCCAGTGTGTGCGTATCGCTTAGCTTTTGCACTTTTGTTACTTTAGCTTTAGCCTAATGCTGTAAATAAGACGTTTATTGACCTGTTTAAATTGATTTATACTCATGCTATACTGTCTTTGTCATTCCAGAAAACAACAGCAGTTTTAAGTCTTATTTAATTTAATTTATTATTATTTAATTTTTGTAAGCACTTATTTTCTCTGTTATTCACTGCTCTATTTCCAATTAAAGACATGGAAAATATTTTTTGAAATATCCGATTCATTGATTAATCGAAAAAATAATCGACCGATTAATCGATTATTAAAATAATCGTTAGTTGCAGCCCTAGCCTGCTTATTTTAAACAGAAGAACAAAAGAAAAAAAAATTCCTAATTCAAAAGAGTGCTCATAGGATTATTTCATTGTACTTTTTGTAATTGAAATTGTTCATCTATTTACAGCTTGCTACTACTAAAGGATTAATCTCTGGTGATCTTTGTTACTTGGAGGAGGATGGGATGAAGGTGGACTGTAGGGCTACTGTAAGTATAAACTGTATAAAAGTATCACTTGCAATTAAATTGATTTCCACACACTACAGATATGCACCGTTTAACATCCATCTGAACAATGTCTGTTTGCTTTAACGGCCAATGTATTTAAAATTATATTAAATAAAAATAGGAAATTAAAATCTGTCTTTTAACTCCAAATGCTGTGGCCATAAATGACTCTAAACACCAAAAATGCTGTTCAGCCCAGGTCAATGTTACAGTCTACAGTACGGTCAGTATTGTTAGCTTAGCCTGTTAGCCTTGTTCAGTAAAGTAGGGGAAGCTCCCAGAGAGAAAGCAGCAAGATGAGGTTGCATAAAGCAAACCTCATTGTGACATAATCCTCTCACAAAAACTATTTGGTGCAACGTAAGCCTGGGCAGCCTGTTCATCTCTAGGGTCCATGGAGACCCTACGTGTCCCAGCCACATATGTCCATAAGTTCCTGTCCCGAGGGCAGAGAGGCACATCTCTTGTGTAAAGGTGGCAGTGAGCAGCATCTCCTAAAAGAAATCCTGGTGAATCCCAGGGAGTCCCTGAAACCCTGGCACTGCCTTGGGAACAGGTACTGGGTGAACCTTGTGAAAAGGATTTGGCACCGTCTCGGCTACAGAAGCGACCAACACATCAGGTACTGGAACAAGACCGTGCGAGCACAGCCTTGAGTACTGGAGCAACCACAGCTTCAAGTACTGGCGAAGACCTCATGTCAAGCCTGGAGACAGCCCCCTCCAATACCTTGAGTGATTTCTCCATCTTTTGTATCCAGTGGGATTTATTTTAAACTTTGTAAATCATACAAAAGTACTTACTGAAGTGGAATCATTACAAGTAACATGCATTATGTATCTTAAATCTTTACTGTGTAACAACATTCATTTTTTAATAGCAAACCTCCGGGCCCCCACTTTGACAAGTGCTGGGTTGGAAAATGCATAAACTTGTGCTAGGGTGTGTTTCACAACAGCATAGTTGCCAATTGTGTTAGCCAATTAGAGAGTTAGATTGTAACTGCATTGCAGTATGCAAGTTTTAGATGAAGCCAACTGGACTTTATTTCATAAAGATACTTTACCTCTCATTCAAAAGGCTTTGTCAGTTTTAGAAGCTGATGGGGAGTCATGGATAGTTAACCTCTAGTGAGGTTGACACTTTAAAGGTGGCCCTGAGAGCCCTTGACCCATCCTGGAAACACATGAGTCATTAGGGTCATAGGGGCCAAAGTGTACTTTGCGAGTTGTTGCACCATCCTGCCATCCTGTGAGTCGTGTGAGGGGTAAAAGATCTCTAGACTGCTTTTGATAACCACTCCATCTGTTCTACGATGACAGTCTCTCTTCAAGTCCATTCACAGATTTAGTCAAATTTAGGACCAATTTGTTTACAGGAGGATATTCACTATCCTCAAGCTACTGTTTTATTTGATGGCAGTGCGGTAAGGGGCGTTAATTTGAGCAGTGACATTTAAGAATTATATATTGTCATTATGATTAAAAAAAGGCAAATACAATTGTTTGACAATAAATATATTTTTATGTGCCTCGTTATTGTGTATCTTGAAACAGCAACACCACTTTAGTCCTGTATGTCAGGTGTGTTTTGCTATGCATTAAACAATTTTGCTAGCAGCTGAAATATTTGTTGTTTTACTTGACATGGCTTGGTTTCAACTGAATCCCTAATTTTCTTGGATATCATTTTCTTCTTTTCAACCCTCATTTTCTTGGATGTCTTTTTATATAATTTTCCTGTTTTATAAAATTCAGCTGTCTTCTCCTGCTATGAGAAGAGTGAATCGCACTACCTCATGTGTTCGGGCATTTATATAGTAGCACTGACATCACATCACAGGTTCAAAACCCTCTGTTTTAATTGGTAGAACTGGGTAAACTGGGTTTGATTTGTTTGTTATAATAGTCGAAATGCTTGCATTTTGACATGGGGGAGCTGCATCTCCTTTGTATTAATAACCAGGGAGTCCAGGATTTTTCGTTACCGCCCTGCCCCCTTACCATCCTGTTCTCGCGCACATACACAAACACACCCAGGAAGCGTATGTGCCCCTGGTTGAGAACCACTGTACTATAGAATTCTTTAGCCAGTACCTTAATTAAAGTGCATTTTACGAGTGGTGAAGACCATGTGTAGATTTTTTCATACTTACTAGCATTTTGGGACTATAAACATGAATGCTGCCATTTAAGAGAAAGTGCTTTTATAAAGAATCAAATTTGTTCTTAGGTTGTCTCATTAATCATAACATATACCTAATGACACAATATGTTTTTCCGCAGGCGGTCCCTGTGTCCTCCAATGTCAGGGGAATCATGAGTATCCTTACTGTGTACATAAAGAAATTGTACTATTATTTGTGTTTGATTTATTGTTCTCCTTTATGGTGTTAAAGATATTGTTTCATCGGCAAAATGTGTTCTAGTCATTGAAAAAGATGCAACTTTCCAGAGGCTTTTGGATGATGGTTTTTGCACTCGATTCTATCGTTGCATCATGATAACTGTAAGTATTCCTGGCACTGAAGTATGTTATTGAAAAAAATGGGTTGATATAGATCGTGGGTAGAGTAAGTATTTCAAGGTCAGGCGTCTGTATACCTAAATAAAACAAGTTAATGTAATGCACCTAAAAGAGAGACAGTTGAGCTTCCTATCCAAAATTAAATAGTTCCCAAAGTGGATCAGATAGTGTTACTCATATTTGTTACTTGTAGTAAAAATGCAATGTAGTATTATAGTACTTGCTATTTATTACAGGAAGATATATTTTAATACACTGCTCACAAAAATTAGGGGATATTTCAAAATGAATACAAAGAGGATCCTATAAGAACTGCTGGAAAATCTGATCCTGATTCATCATCTTTACCACTGTGCTTCTTCTAGCACTAAATGTGAAATTGAATAAGCATGAGCTTGTAAATGAAGTTACTTGAAGGATGGAGGTGGTAATGCACTGTTCCCCAAATCTAAAACAGATTGTGTAATAAAAAGCATATACAATATATGCTGTTTTAATTTTAGTTCAGTAGCACTAAAGCTCAAGAGAGTGGCAATAGCAGAAGACACACGTGAGGATGAGGAAAGCTATGAATATAATGGCTACACAGAAGTAGCTTACCTGGACATGCAGGCTATCTACAACGTGATTCGGGCACTCTAATCTTAATCTAATCTATTTTAATCTTAAAAGGGAAATTACTGATTTCCGTCTCTCATTTTGTAATAACGTGAAAAATTAACTGAACAAGCTAAGAGGAGAAATCAACAAATCAGTGCTTGACTTGTGGAGGCAGAACAGCAAATAAATTATATTGAAAACTGGGATGAAAAGTTCACGGAGACCATGAAAGCTAAGCTGTTAAATACTCAACAGCAAAAATTCTCTCTGGATACTATTTACACGGTAATGACAACGGAGCATCTCCCAACACCCTGTGGGATGCAGCAAAGGCTGTAATTCATGGTAAAATAATAGGTCGTACAGCTGCAAAGAAAATGTAAAAACAGGGAAACTACGAAAGGAAATATACTCAATGGAGTCTAGGCACAGAACAAAATGACCCAATATTATGGATTAGGATAAATAAATTAAACAAGACATACATGGAATATTTCATGAGGAAATTGAAAAACAATTCAAATTTAGCAAACAACTGTTCTGTGAAACAGGACCAAGCTTCTCTCCTTAAAGAAATGAAAACAACAGGGAAGGAATACAATACATAAAATTAGGAACCCTAAAACACAACTATCCAGTAAGCCAGAAGACATTCAACAGTCATTTGAAATATACTATAAAGACTTGTATACCCAAACACCCAGTGCTGATACTGAAACGATAGAGAAGTTTCTAAATTCACTAGATCTAACATCAATAGGATTGAAACAGCATAAACAACTTATGGCTGAGATAAAGATAGAAGAACTGCATAATGCGAAAACCGACAAAGCTTCGGGCTCAGACAAATATCTATCTGAATGGTATAAAACCTTTAGACCTGAAATAATGTCTGTGTTGCTTAACTGCTTTAATCATACACTGAAAACAGGAGAAGCTCCACAATCATGGAGGGAATCAATAATGTCTATTATCCCAAAAGATGGAAAGAACAAAAAAGAATGCAGTTCATATAAAACAATATCAGTTCCAACGTCCAGAGAATTCCTGGAGGCATTTAAAGGAACCTTTTATGCACCTAAGGGAGTGAGGAGGCTGGTCTCTGTCTGCTAGAACTAAAACAGAGATCATGCTCTGTAATAGCATCAAGTTTTAGACACTAGCTGCTGAATGTGGCTGGGACCAAGTGACATGGCCATCTTCCAGCACGGCCTAAATGAGAGGCTCAAGGATGAGCTGGCCACTCGTGCTGCTCCACCCATTTTTGACAAGATGTACAAGTTTGTCAGCTGCCTGGACCTAAGGCTAAAGCAACTGCCACTCACCTGCCCTGGTCCATACTGCTTCAACCCTCCCCAGTCTTCAAGCGCACCGGCCTTTCCCTAACTGGGGGGTCTGGTCTAGGACGTCCTTCAGCTCCTTATCTGGGTTTCACATTATCTTCTCTGCATCCTCTAGTCGCCCTTCCTCTTGGAGGAGGGGCGACTTGCTTCAAACCCCCTCCTATCATGCTCAGACTGAGGAAACATTAAGAATTATTGGCCATTTACATCACCCACACTCCAACCATGCAGCTCATTTTGGGTTACCTGTTGCTCAAGCACCACAATCAGATTGAAGCATGCACTCTATGTACTCCTGTAGTCCCTGGTATCAGGAGACTTGTCTCCTCTCCCCTCAGGTGCCTAATGCCTCCTTGGAGGTGCCCCAGACACCCCCTCCCGATCTGACATTAGTACCTCCAGCTATCATGACCTGGCAGAGGTCTTTAGGAAGGCGAAGGCCAAGCATCTTCCTCCCCACCCCCGCTGAACATTCAGTTCTGCCATTAACCTCCTCCCCTGTCTCTCATACTCCCCTGTGCAGGGTTCTGTTATGTGGCCAAAAAAGTTTTTTTGCTACTTTATCAGTAATTACAGCTCTGTAGTGGCTCCCGTTATGGCCCTTTCCAAGCATACCTTAAGTCCATTCCAATGGTCCCAAACAGCATTCGACATGCTAAAGCAGTTCTGCTCCTCCCGGGTTCTGAAATCCCATTCATTGTGGAGGTCGATGCCTCAGACATGGGGGTGGTCCTTTACCAACTTTTGGCAAGGACCAAATGCTCCACCCTTATGACTACTTCTTAAGCAGTGAAGTAGAAGATTAAGCAGTGTCCTTGACTTCCAGAAACGAGAACACTGGTGCTTTGCACTGGCTTTTGTTAACTTTACCTTCTGGATTCTCCCTTTTTTACTCTTTTTTATCTTTAACTGCATTTACAATTTGTTGGACTTTCTGCTGTCGCTGTGGTGAATCTGCTACTCGGCTAGCTGTGTGGCTAACATACCTGGTTTACTGTTGACCCGGCTACTCCTAAACCGTTCACTGTGTACTCCTTTCACCAGTTGTTGCAAGCCCTCTCTATTCTTTACTTCCTTCACCTGCTTCTGTGGTAAGTGAATCTCGGTCCTCTTGCTTTAGTTGTTTTGCCTTGTTCCCCCGCTTTGTTGTTGTTGTGTTTGGTGTTGTGATGTTTGGTCTGGCTAATAGAGTTTTATGGGTTTTAACTTTTTGGACTCACTGATATGCTGAACATTCAAAACATGAGACATGGCAACACCAGAGAATTTTTACTCCCTGAACAAGGCTATTTCAGCTGGTTAAAATATTTTTGCATCCCTCTGGTTACTGGGAGGGGCGGTGGTTTGCTGGTCTATCATGACTGTTAAACTCAATCTCTGCAAGATTCATGTGATTTCTACATTTGAACATTTGGCATTAAAATCGTCATGTCACTCTCCTGTTGTAGGACTGTTCATCTACTGACCTCCTAGGTCGATTTAACATAATCTAGTGAGATACTGACCTCTCTCAGTGTGCTATTTTCATCTTTCTGTTACTTTAATATTCATTTGGACTCTGCACTCAACAAGAGACGAAGATTTAACTTTTCAGCGTTAATTCTAATTGGTATGTGTGGAGAAAACCAGGCACTGCTCATCACCTGCCCTATACAATCCCAACAGTGAAACATGGTGGTGGCAGCATCAGAATCATGCTATGGGGTGTTCAGACAGGAGTCTGTCTTGTTTTTGGATTAATTTGGTTTAACTCAAAGTGTTGATTTGATTTGTATTGTTAAGGGATGTCTCTTCTCTGTTTACGCGTATTTGTGACCATGCTATTATTTCATCTTTTACCCAAATCTTAGTTCAAAAACTCCCCTCTCCTTCTGGAATTTCTCTTATGTCATCTCTGATTTGTTTTCTGGTCTTTTAAAATCGTATGCATCTGTTCCTTTACTTTCTTCTCTTGATGATGCTTGCTCTCTCTATAACGCCTCCATTTTTTTCAGCTGCACCTCTGAAGTCCTGGCTAATATAATCCTTAAAGCTGGCTTTTACTCTGGCTTTTATAGTTTTGTCTGCTCTGCTTTTCTCAATTTTCACAAGAAGGTTAGTAATATTTATGATTCTCTTAGGAATAATGTTCAACACTCACCCTTTCATCAGTTCTCTGATGTTTCTTCTGTACTTTCCTGGTTTTATCCTGTTAATACTAATGAGATTGAGGAATTAATATGCAAATCTAAATCCACTTCCACTGGTAGTGCTCCTATGGTGCTGTAAAATGCTGCTGTCACTCCTGTACTACAAAAAGCCTTCTCTTAACACCACACTGCTTGAAAATGATCATTCCATATCCCAGCTACCATTTTTGTCTATAATCCTAGAGGCTGTAGTTGCTTCTCAATTACAGGAATATCTGCAAACACACAGCCTTGTTGAACTATTTCAATCTGCTTTTCTTTTCAAACTTAGTAACAAAATGGTCCTTTAATTTATTCTAAATGACCTGGTGCGTGCGTCTGATGAAGGATTGATTTCACTGCTCCTTCTTCTTCACTTCAGTATTACCTTTGATGCAGTTAGCCATTATATCTTGATACGCCGTCTGGCCTGTATCATCCTGTCATCCTGTCCCTGCAGCTAAAAAACACCCCATAGCATGATTCTGATGCTGCCACCACCATGTTTCACTGTTTGGATTGTAAAGGGCAGGTGATGAGCAGTGCCTGGTTTTCTCCACACATACCAATTAGAATTAACACCACAAAGTTCAATCTTCGTCTCTTGTTGAGTGCTGCAGAATTTTTTGTAATTGACATGCACTGTGAGCACTGTGTCTTACAGGTGTGTTTTTCTTTATCAAGTCCAAACAGTTCAATTAAACACATCTGGACTCCAGTGAAGGAGTAGAACCACCAAGAAAGATAAGAAGAAATTGACAGCTTGTGAGTTAAATGATTGTCACAACAAAGGCTCTGAATACTTATGACCATGTGATACTGAGGGAAGGAGGATGTTGGTCAAAATCTCATGATACATGACCCCATCTATCCTTCCTTCAATAGAGCGCAATCCTGTCCCCTTTGCAGGAAAGCATACCCAAAGTATGATGTTTCTACCCCCATGCTTCACAGTTTCCCCTCCAAACATGGCGACTCGAGTTCATAACAAAAAGCTCTATTTTGGTTTCATCTGACCACGTGACTCTCTCCGATGCCACCCCTGGATCACCCAGATGGTCATTCAACTTCAAAACTTCACATTTGCTTGAGCAGAGTGACCTTGTGTGTCCTGCAGGATTTTAATCCATGATGACATGTGTCACTAACAGTCATACTTGAGACTGTGGTCCCAGCTCTGTTAAGGACCTGTTAAGGTCATTGGGCAGATACTTCTCTGTAGTTCGGGGCTGATTCCTGACTTTTCTTAGAATAATCCTTACTCCACGAGGTGAAATCTTGCATGGAGCCCCAGACAGAGTAAGATTAACAGTCATTTTGTGTTTCTTCCATTTTCGAATAACTGTGACAACAGTCGTTGTATGATCTATGATCTATGGTCTTGGGCATGGTGGAGAGGTTAGAAGTGCGATTGACTGACACTTGATTGATAGACAGGTGTCTTTTATACAGGTAACAAGTTCAACCAGGTGCAATTAATACAGGTAATGAGTGCAGAATAAGAGGGCTCCTTAAGAAAATCAGGTCTGTGAGAGCCGGAATTCTTGCTGGTTGGTAGGTGATCAAATACTTATTTTATGCCATAAAAGCTTGCAATCAAGGAAATGCAATTTACCACTCAAGTCAGATATATTTATTTTTTAAATATAACAGAATATATCAGGATAATTCCGGCACTGTCCATGAACTTTTCGAGTGTCAGATAACATATTTAAAAAAAACAGATTAAAGAAATTTCAGTTTGCTGCAAATTCGAATCCTCTTGAATGATTAAATGCTGCCGTGGGTTTTCATGCCGCATATGTAGCCATAAAATGCTAAAGACAGCAGTTTTAAACTGTTTCCTAAGCAGTCTCCCTTTTGCATATTTAGCATTTCTTTTGGAGTATTCTGCTTGTCTTTCTGTGTATTAGTGATCTTTTTGCATATTCAGCATGTATAAATGATAATGTTACATTATCGCTATAAAGGTGTATGAGTAGAGTGCGGTTTGAAAACCCGGATGTGACTAAAGGAAATGGATGTAATTTTTGGATTCAGCACACTTAAATGGTCATGATATCTTGTAGTAAGAATAATGAATGTAGATCTGTGTTATGTTTTGATCAACCCATATAATGTTGTTGTAGTTTTTCGATAAGACCCTTACTAATAAAGGGTTTTCACATTTTTTCTGTGCATGTTAGGGTAAAGGTGTACCAGATGTAAACAGCAGGCTAATGGTTAGGAGACTATGGGAGACGTTGCACATCCCAGTGCTTGCCTTGATTGATGCTGACCCTCATGGTATGCTAACATACAACAGTTGTCAATATGTGCATGTAACTGTTACAAGTTGTGGTTGTTTTTTGTAGGACCCAGGTATGTGGGATAGATGTATCCCACGACGTATAATAGGATAGAATGGTGAAATAATATAGAACAACTGAAAAGGGATGAAAAGCAGAGCGTAAGGCTCCTAACACAAAAATACCAAAAGGATAAAGGGGTATTGCATCCCAAGTGGGAGCAACACGCGAACTGGTCGTGAAAGGGCGCCAAAGTGCCAATCGGGGCAGGCGTGTTGAAGCACAGTTTGGGACGTTTTAAAAATGGCAAGGCATGGAGGTAGGCCATGCCTAAATCACCTCGGGGGTTCCCCATACACATCCAATGGCACTAGAAGCCCCCGGAACATTACCACTATCTCTAGGAAGCGCGGAAGGGCGCGAGCGTGCCGGTGGTCAGACGCACGAACCGAACGGAGATGGAACACTGGTAGAATGATGATGACCTGGCCCCGAACAGCGCTAAAACCACGCCTTTATAGGACGTGAAGCAGCTGTTTGGAATCAGGACATCATCAGGATAACGGATATAAGCCACCTTACCGATAGCTCTGTAATGGCCGAACGCTCCGGGGGAAGGTAGGAACCCTAACAGTAACCTTTTATGGTAATGGCCTTACTCATACAGTGATGTACATCATCTTATGTGATGGGTTATATGTGAAATGTCTCTGTCCTAATGAACTTCTGCTAAACCTTTAATAATTTGCTGATAATGATTACAGATTCTCACTCTTCTTTTTTTCTCTCCCAGGAATTGAAATAATGTGCATCTATAAGTATGGATCGCTTGTAAGTCCCATTTCAATACCTTATTCTAGTCAATGATTTCAAAGACTTAGTAAGTTCGTCCGAAATGTTTAGAGCTGTAAACTCTGCCTTAACCTTTTTAATGTAGTTTTTACAGTTCCAGACCTTGTCAGTATATTGCATTCATGATTTAGTAATAATAAAACAGAAAATATTTTATTGTTAAAACAAGTACTCAAAATAGTCTTTATAGAATCATAATATTTGTCAAATTTATTAACTTAATATAATAACACATATAGTTGTAGTATTGTATAGAGCTGGTCAGCACTTAAAGAAAATCCCTTGTTAGTTATGCACATTAAGTACAAGTGTGTACTTTAAACCCATGCCTGTCCAAAACACATTTTAGAGGACATTAATAGAAAAATTATAGCTAATGCTTTTCAGAAGATAAAACCAGTTATAAGGATGTACATACATAAATGACTTGGACATAGTGGACAGATTTAAGTGTGATAAACTGTATGCATCTAATATACTGCTCACAAAAATGAAATATCCCATAATGAAATATCCGTTATTTTTTGTAAGCAGTGTATAAACATTGGAAGTAACATACATTAGACAGAGCAGCAACCTTAATTATACTTCACTCATTCAGTTACTTATCTTTGGTTAGCACAGACATCTCACAGCTTCGAGCTCCATAGTTCGATCCACACAGACTGATTGGTGTTTGGATGCCCTCCCTGTGTTCTCAAGGGCAGACCGGTGGAATGGTTTCCACCCTCATTCCAAAGGTGTGCATTAGGTTGAATGATTACTCTAAATTTGCTTATGACATTGTTGATATAACGTAGTGTATGTCTGAATATAGCCATTGATGCCCATCCAGTGTTAAACAACATTAACAAACAAACCTTTCAAAAAAGACTTTGTAGCTGTCCATGTAGTAATCCTAGAATAATAAACATTTTTGCAGGTCTGATAGAAGCTAGACAATACTGCTGCTAAATGATCATTTGTTCAATTTCATATGGGGCCTTGTACCACAAAGAGAAACACGAGAACCAACTCTAGCCTGCATACCAGTCCCACACACTTATTCATACTGGGACACTTTAATATTATAATAATAATAATTTAGAGACAATTAATATTTTTGGAATGTGGGACAAAAAAATCTGATTACCTGGATGAACGCATACAGACATGGGGAGAAGGTGCAAATTCTACACATGGAATGTGGAACCTGAGGATCTCTAAAGCTGATAAGTGATCGCGCTAACCACTGTGAGACATTAATTATCTACCTGTTGTTAAATTAAGGTCCCTACATCTTTTCCTACTTGAAGTTTGGTAAATTTGAACATGGGAAGTACAACTGTGTGTTTTTGTGCTGCATTGTACTATTGGTATAATTTGAATGAATTTTTTTAAATTTTATTTTTAAAACAAATAATGTAGGATTTTCCGCTTCAGAATTCAGTTCATGAATTATTTATTTTGATGATTTTTTTATTTTGAGGAACAATTGCTAAATTACTCAAAATCTCAGTAAACAATTTGTTTAAAAAAAAAAGGGGGGGGGCGCTAGGTAGTGCCAGGCCAATTTTATTTAATTTTATTTCTCGTTTTTATTTTCTGGAAATTTGGGTATTCCTTGATTTTTTTAGCACTCCTATCACTGTTTGGCATGGACAGGGTGACAAGATGGCTCCGAAATCAGCCAAAACCTCGAAGGACACGGAGAACCAACATCCAGTCCCAGCTGGCTCTTCTCCACACCTGAATTAGATCTGAAACAGATTCCAACTCAGCCCCAACGTGGGCTAAGGACTTGACAACTTCTGTTCAAGGTGGGCTCGATAATATATCATCTAGGCTAAGCAACAGGAGCAAACTTTAGCAGCGGTCTGGACGGCAGGGAAAGACTTTAAAAAAGCTCTGAGTTCACTTGGTGAAGCTGTCTTGGCTCATGATTCATGATCTGTGCACACAGATCACTCCGTCCTCTCCCGGCTGAGGGCGCTAGACCTCGTCCATTCATCGCCCAGATTCATTTATTCCAAGTCAAGGAGAAGATCTTGCAGCTCCGGAGATCTCATGGTCCTCTTCAGTTTCATGGGCAAAAAGTACTCATTTTTCCAGACTACACCAGCTCCGTTTTGGAGAAAAGGAAGCAATTCGCTGAGGTCCTGCAAGAGTTTAGGAGTTTGAAAATAACTCATTTTCTCCGTTATACTGCAAGACTTCATGTTGAAGTGGATGGGCAACTGCACAGCTTTTCGGATTTGGCAGAGGCAAAGGCATTTGTGAGTTCTATGGTGAAGAGTGCCAAGAATGGGTGAAGTATAGGCTTTGTTGTACTCCTAACTCTCAATAAAAGTAAAAGCTAAACTTCACCTGACAATTTCTTCTGTATTATTCACTTCTATGCCATGAATCAAACTCTGCTAACGCTGTGGTAGTTGTTAATGTTACAGTGCTTTTCTACTAGTTTCAACACCATGTGACTTTGACCCCTTTGTTATTATTTTTTTTTTCTTTTCTCTTTTTTTAGACTGTTCCTTTTGAGATAATGACGCAATTATCTTTTATTTAATCTTTTATTTTTTGTTGTGTTTTTTGGTTGTCACATTAGTTGTGTACATGGTCTCTTCAAATATAGTTACTCTTGTGTACTCTGAGTTAGATGTCATTTAGGATTAATAGTTGTACTGCTGGCATTACTTTAGCCTCGTGGAATGTCAGAGGAACGGGTCACCCTGTTAAAAGGGGCCGGGTTTTTTCTCATCTTAATACGTTGAAAGCGGATGTAATTTTTTCGCTAGAAATGCACATAAGTACCACTCAACAGTCCAGGCTGAGAGCACATTGGATATCACAGGTATTCCAGGTCTCCTATTCCTCAAAAGCTAGTGGGTGGCAATTCTCTTCCACCTTGAGAAGATGATAGCAGATCCTCAAGGCAGGTACATTATTGTATCTGGCAATATCAACTCACACTGATATAAGTCTACACATATATGGCCCTAATTTCGATAGCCCTGACTTTTTTTTGTAAATTTTTTGGTTTTATCCCATTAGCCTTGACTGAGAACATTATTATGGGAGGCAATGTTAACAGCTATTTAAAAGTTGAAATCACCTCTTATTTTTTACACTCCACTAAGATGCCACCCTCACTGGCCACGGTGCAAACCCTTAATAATCTACTGAAATTAACGAATATGGTAGATATATGGAGGCTACATCACCCAACAGGCAGTGATTATTCACACATACACAGTCTTATACAAGGAAAGATTACTTCCTTGTTTCTTCTGTGTTCGTCTCAAGGCTTGCAATATTAAATATCACAGCATATTAATATCTGATCACAGCCCAGTTACATGTGAACTAAATAATATTATCTCTAAGCCATCATATGCATGGCAATTTAATCCTAATTTTTTAGCAGATTCTACCTTTATAAAATAAATGAATGAGAAGCTTGTAGAGTTTCCAGAATTTAACGATACAGCTGATGTATCGACCTCCAATCTCTGGGAAACTCTTACAGCTATCATTTGTGGCCATATCCTGGTATTCGAGTCCTCAAAGAAAAGAACAAAGAATTTGAGACTTGTTAAAATTGAGAATATGCTAACAGTATTAGAACAGAAATATAGCTATTTCCTTTCAGTTTTAGATTATAATAAAGTTTGCCAACTAGGTATGAATATAACTCTATCCTTAGCAGACGCCCTTATCCAGAGTGACTTACAATTATTACAGATTTACAATCCAAGCAATTGTGGGTTAAGGGTCTT
>JAUZST010085331.1:0-20098 GCA_034779995.1 Parotocinclus haroldoi
AACCAGAGGGCAGCAGATCATGTGAAAATATAATATTTGTGTCATTCTCAAAACTTTTGGCCATGACTGTACTGTGTCCGAATACAAAGTATGTGATTTCAGACTCAGCCTTTGTGTTTACTTGCTCCATTGTTGCTGTTCTATGAACTCTGGCAGGAAGCTGTGGCCAGAAGCACTGTTGGCTTCTGGGCCGTGTAGTTCTTTAGAATTGCGTTACTGTAGGTTTCTTAAAAGAAAAGAAAAAAAAAAATCAAATGGCGGTGCCTATTCTATGGTTATCTTTTGTCTTATTTATTGGTTCCCGCACCCGTTAACTTTTTTATCCTGTACCGTCCCAATCACGTGAGTAATAGTTGAGTCCCATCACGCAGGAATCATCTAACCCGTGGGATTCCTGAAAAAATGTCAGCCTCTACTGTTTACCATGGTGTTACATCACCTTTCCTTCTAACAACACTCAATAATTGTTTGGGAACTGAGGACACTAATTGTTGAAGATTTGTAAATGGAATTCTTTCCCATTTTTGCTGGATGTACAACTTTAATTGTTCAACAGTCTGGGGTCTCTGTTGTCGTATTTTGAGCATTATAATGCGCCACACAGTTTCAATGGAGGACAGATCTAGGCTAGTATAGCCTAGATAGGATAGTCTAGTACCCACACTCTTTTACTACGAAGTCACTCTGTTGTAACACGTACAGAATGTGGCTTGGCATGGTCTTGCTGAGATAAACAGGGGTGTCCCTGAAAAGGACGTTGCTTAGATGGCAGCATATGTTGCTCCAAAACCTGTATGTACCTTTCAGCATTAATGTTAAATACTCATTTGGTTTGTTTTATACATGAAAAGCTGTGCACTGATAAAATCGGTTGTTGCATTGTAATCCTAAGAATTCTAATGCTATGAGAGAAATAAAAAAGCAGAACTGACAACAAGTGAAGAGAACATAGTTGATTTTATTAAAGGAATAGTTGATTTTTGCATGTGTGACTGTCCACAGAGAGGCAAGAACACAATTATTTTAACCCATTTTAGGTGGTGATGTATTTACCTGACATAACCTTACAAATCCCTCTTTTTTAAAAAATCACTAATTCCATCAGGCTAAGTACATAAAACTAGATTTTCATGCAGAATTTCCAATAGGAATCTCATAAGATAAGTATAGGATTTTATGTTGTGACTACAATATCTTTCATTATGCCATCACTAGAAAAAGCTGGCCCTTTTTTTACTTTTGTGTTGGAATGTTAATACTGCTACTGCTAACACATCCAGAATCCAGAAGTTAGAGGGGAAGATGCAATTATCCACACATATGCAATGATTAACAGGGCTTCTGAAGGAGAACACCAAGTCCAGATTACATACCATTATCCATGTAAATGAATGCACGCCTATACGTTTTTTTTTTCCTGAATCTCATAGCCTTGAGTGATGAAAAAGACAACGTGAACCAACAAGTAGCATTACTTCTCTCCCAGTGCCTCGCTCTGCCCAAAGCTCTTTTGTACGTTGAACTTAAATTCAGCTTGTTTTAGTATGCCTCTTTAAATATTTTAACTACACATGTATATGTAAAGAAGAGCACAATCACAGCAATTGACATAATTTAAGGTTGTTTTCAATAAAAGTCTCTACACAAATGTGCTACCTCTCAAACAAGTAATTGTCTCTCTCATAACCTTTCACCCAAAAAATGCCATTACAGCATTTAAAAAAGCAAAACAAAATTTGTATTCATAGAAACCAAAGCTTATTAAACAAGACATGTAGCCAGATACTAACCCCATTAAAGAGGCAAAAAGCAAGGCTCTGCAGAAAGTTCTTGAAAACTCCTCCCAGTGCTGCAGTAAACCAAATCAGACCATTGCTTTGAGGGGGAGAAAACATTGTTTGACCAAAATAGAGGAACAAATGCTAAGAGCACCCGCAGCATCACCCATGGTGACACAACCTCGTACCCACTCAATCAATCGATCAGAGGCAGTCCACAAACAGTAGTAGCCTAGAGAGCCAGCAGCAAAGAACAACTACCAAATGATAAGAGCTACAGAGGTCTTTATCCACACACAGTGGTAGCAATATCTATGAACAAAGCAAATTCTTCTACAAATTATTTGAGACAGCAACACCTGAATGAATTACAGTTCAGTTACTACTATACCATGTAGATAGGGATGTTCTACCCAGTTTTCTCTTATTCATATACAGGTAGTAACTACAGAAGAAACCCTAGATTCATCCATCAATTCTCCTTTGCCACCAACACTTGCTGCTGCATTAATGCAGGACCCGTTTTTATAGGATTCATCACAGACAATGCTTATGATGTTTCTGATCACTGGAAACAATAGTAAAGGATAATAGGTTTAAGGGGAAGGGTTACAAAGAGAGAAGGAACTAACCAGGTTAACCAGGCTCAAAAAGGGCTAAGGAAGCTTTAACTTGTTAAGAGTAAGAACAAAAAGAACTGATTTGCAACAAAGGTCAAGTGCTGTTCAAAAATAAGAACTAGAAGGGGCAGGAAGGACTATATAAAGATATGAGAGGAGGCCCTCATTTAGCAGTAAACTACTGAACATATGAATCGAATATCGTCTCAGAAAGCTAAAACTGCTACATAAGTCACAAAATACAGTGTTGTTAAATGCAATCTCTATTGCAGATAATGATACTACACTCAATATCTATAGTAGAAGCCCTACCTCAGTCTGATTCGTTTGAAGCTATTATGTCTTTGTGAAATTCTTAGTAAGTACATATATTAGAGGCATATGCAGCTTGATCACATATCCATGCCCCAAAAAAAGTCCTACATAGAATTCAATAGGCCAGATTTTACAGTGAAATAATAACAGTTCTGGTCTGCCTCATTTATATCCGATACAAGCCATAGAGGCACAGTCTTAACACCAGTTGTGCTTCGTTCTTACTCTTTCTTCATTTCTTCAGTCTAATATATCCAGAGAAGTCAGTTCTTCCATCTTGTCCATATCACCCCTCCATAAATCACGCTTCTTTTTCTTCTTTCTTGCTCTCTCGCTCACACACACACGCACACACGCACTCTCCCAGGTGTTGTGCATGAGTTACACAAGCAGGTGAAAGCAGGTGGTTTTAATGGGGTCTGGTCAGAGCCCAGATGAAACAGGTGTACCTTTTGTCCCACAGAGTAAGCAGAGAGGCAATCACAGAGAATGTTTCCTCAAAGTCACCATCCATGTCACCGGTTCTACAGCAGCTACATGCTGAGCAGTGCGGCAGAGTAGGTGCTTTGTTCCCCTGGCCAAAAGGCAGTGAGAGACAAGAGATAGAGAGACAGAGAGAAAAAGCGAGGAAAGCGCAGCACGCCTTCCTTGTCGCTCATGTGAGCGCTTGCTTTAGAGCGTGTCGGTCCACGCCGGCTGTCGCCCCAGCTTCCACGCCGCAGGTTAATGCCGGAAACAAATTTCCGATTGGAGCCTGTGGTTTTACACCTCTTCTATTTCAGATCTGCACCCATGTTACTTCCTTCAGTGCGGTGGGTTCATAGCACCGTGGCCCCGCTGCTGCTTCTGTTTCTGCTGCATCAGGAGCTGTTCCAGTGCTGAAGGGCCCGGCTGCATCATCGAGCTGGACCATATTGACTGAGGACACAAGAGACTCTCTTATAATTTCACACGAATAAGTAAACTCGAACCCAATCAAACCCAAATTGTGTGCAAGCAATACATAAAAGTTTCAGATATACTACTGAATGCATGAGTGACTGATGAGTGATAGAAATTACAGACACTTATTTGATGGAAGCCAAAAATCCGTTGATAAAAATATAACAAACATTGATGTTATAGATGAAACACAGGAGTGGGAATACTAGCAATAGATCAGGATTTTTTTTTCTCAAACAAACTTTTTTTTTTTTTTCATTTTAACTCAAGTTACACAAGCAGGGTTTGTCCCCTTTTCTTCTTCCCACCACAGAAATCTACATCAAACTACATCACACAGGTAACAGTGCCCTCTAGTGGATCAGCCCACTACACATTCACAACAAACATCAGCCTGTTACAAATACAGATTTTTATTTCTCTGTTGTTTAAGCAAGCAGACACGTGCATATACATACAGTCTCCACAGTAACTTAGATTACCACACCTAAATTTCTAAAAATGTCCTTAGATTAGAACACCTAAAGCTTGTGACTTTGAGGAGACATGACCCTATATTACTAAGATATAATATGGCTATAACTCTCTAACTGCAGATAAACAAGTAACAATTTACCTTGAAGCTGTCAAGGAGGACATTGGACGAGTCATCCATAGGCATGTCCTGAGCTCCCCAGCTGCTGGATGGAGCACCCTGGTGCCAGGTGTTTGGCTCTGGAGCAGAAGAGGCAGAGCCTGCAGGGAAATAATCCAGCCCAAAACCACTCACACCTACAAAGAAATGCTCTCCAGTTATTGTTTCAAAAATCACTAGGGTGAAAAAACAGAATGTTTATAACAAGAAGAGTATTTACCAGTCTTCTCAGACTTCCAGCGGTCAGCTGTTCTTCGGTCACGACTGTCTGGTGTGCCAATAGGGCCAAAATTAGAAAAGGGTATAGTCCCATGGCTGTGAGTTGGAGGTGATGATGGAAGGCTGCTTGGGTTGGATGAGTGAGGTGACTGGCTGGCTGGGGTTGAGTGATCTACCAAAAAGAAAAAAAAAAATGTAAAAACATACATATACATACGTACATACATAAATATACTCGCACGAAAAAAATCAGCAGCAACAACTACAACTTTATTACTCTTTATCAGAAATGTTTCCATAATTCATGCAGTCATACAAACACACACTGGGCATAATCAATTATCCTAATGCATTTCTTTTAGTACTGTTAGAAGAAACTGGAGCTTAATGATGTCCTGGGTAAATCTGGGCTTTTACTGAGCTGCTTCTAGCATAGAGTCTGGAAATTCACTTTGTTTCCATCGTTGTTTCCATCGTTTCTGATAGGGTTACTATCAAAGGGCAGTGGTCGCTCCCATAAAGGGAGTTCACACATGCCACAAGAAATTAATAAGCTCAGGCTCACATACAGTCAGATCAATTCAAACTCTCTGTTGTTGAGAGTGAACAGCCTGCTGTTTGGGACCATGTCCTCCGCTAGCTTCCCTCTGGCATTATAATGGTTTCCCTCAGTTCTGTTCTGGCCAATAAAATCAGCAAGGAAAAGGGGGCACTGACCATTTTACCCCAGTTCCTACAGGGGAATTACTATGTAATGCTTATCTACAGTTGGAAATTTTAGATTTCATTTCTTGTAATATTCAGGATGTGACGAAAAGTCAAGACTATGACATTAATAGTCAAGATAATGACATTCCTTTAAGCACTGTAAGATCATTTGTCGACGTTCTTCTTGCTCATTAATGCAGTAGCAGTTACCAATATTTGTGTAAACCATATTTATAAAACAAATGCCGTACTGAAAACGAAACTAAGAAAGGTCTACCTGAACTAGCAGGTAGGGATGGGGACCATGGAGTTCCTTCAAACAGGGAATAAAGAGAGGGTTCTTGGTGCATCATAGGCAAGTCAGACTTCGGTGTGGGTCCCATGTTTTTACCATAGGCCTCACTGAATATGCTGTTGTTTTGGTAGTTTTCCTAAGAAATAAAAAGGTAGTCATTTAACACCATGTTAGCATAGTCATAAAACAAAATGAATGCATTATATTCAGTCTACTAGACAAAGGATTTGACCAAAATACTGGAACTGCATCATTACTCCACTCTTAAGATTTTGATTCTGCAATTTGATTCTGTCATGTATTCATTCATTCACCGTCTTATCTGCATAATCCTAAACAGGGTCACAGGAGAGTGAGCACCTAGCCAGCATTACATAGTCCATTAGTGATGCTGATATTAAATAAATAAATAAATAGTTCTGCAAACTTAACTGCAAAATTACTGAAGTGTTTTGTTTTTGTGTGACTGTTACTGAGTAATAGATTAGTAGATACCACTACTAACTTGTCACAAAATTGCTGACTTGTGTTCTTCCTGCTGGTACAAGCCTTCACATTATCATCATGGAATTGGCAGAAATTCCTTCAAGTTGTGGAGACTTAAAAGATTCATAGTCCAGTTTTCTAGTCAATGATTAGAGATTTCAAACCCCATATACATGCTTATAATATTTAATGTCTGTACAACTTGGATACAAACATGGGAATAGAATCTGACTCTCATTCAGGAACTAAGAGTTCTAAAACCTGTTGGTTCACAGGCCACTGTGCATGGAAGCATTTAACTCATTTTCTGGTGAAACAGAAATTAATACCATTTTTAAAATTAGGGTTGATTAACTGATTGATTAACCAAAGAAAGTGAATCTTTGGCTGCATTTGTGAAGTTTGGATGGACAGGCTTACCTGAATTGGAAAGACAGTACGGTGTAGTAGCATGGATTGAGCCAATGCTTCTCGTCCACCGTCTATTCTGGATTGACCTGATAACTGGGAAAATTAAAATAATTGCAATTTTAGTTCAAATAAAAATAAAACAGTTTGGTTAAACATGAATGCACACAAACATTAAGTACTAACAAACTATTTAAGAATTATTTTCATGTCTTTTATGCGCACTTTTTGCCTTTTCAGGGTCCTGGAGCTCTAGAACCAAGCTCCAAAGAATACAGGGTATAGGCATAAGCACGCTCTGTACAGGATACCAGTCCACAGTGGGGCCAAGAGGGGTTGTTGATCTGGGGCTGACAGCATGCTACCACAAACAGCATCCCATCCCTCAGACAATCATGTCTGGTCTGCATTTGGCACCGGTTAACGAGCAGGTGCCATCTCACCTCGCTTTACCACCAATTCTGTCTTTCGCGCTAGCAAGAACATTAAAAATGTTCACTTTGCCAATCTGTTGTTTTTTACTTTTCTTTCTTGCAAAATAAAGCCAAGCCTTACCGAAAAGTACTCAACTAATCACTGAGTAATAGTGTATATATTATTTCAGTGTTACTTTGTATGAAGCAAACATCACAGGTAATGTTTCCAAAAACTTGCAGCTTTGATGGAAGCTCAGTTAGCCATCTGTTCAAACGAGCAACAATGAAAATACTACTAATATTGCCGGTCAGTGCATTTCAGGACTTGGTGTATCCCCACAAATAAACAGAGGAATTTGCTTTAAAATTACAGCACTTGAAATAATGATAAAACCAAAGAATAGTTCAGAGTCTCTAGAACAAATCAAAATAATTACAAACTACATTACAATTTCTGCAGAAGCGAGTGTTAGTGTAAAAATAAAAAGGGCAAAATACATTGTTGTTTCATGCTTTGTATGAAGAGATAAAGAAAAACTACATACAAACAGATTTCGTCCAGGGGCAGAGTTAAGAGGGCCAGGTAAAGCCTGGTAGAAATCATGAGGCTTAGAAAAGACAAGCTCCTCCTCCTCCTCAAAGTCTGCCAGAGTTTTTAACAGGTCTGGAGGAAGAAGAGGAGAGCTCTTGTTGCCCTAGTGAGATAAAGCACAAAGGAACGAAAGGAGATAGAGGAAAATGAAAACGAGAAAGACAAACAGCCCCGCAAGAAGAGCACCTATAGGAGAGGTGCTCAGAAGCCTGTGAACATTGCTTTCACTTAACTCTGCTAGATTCACAAGAAAAGGCCAAATCCTGAAAAAATGCCTTTGCCAAATTACATAAAATAGTCACCACATGACTGTGGTGGCCTAGTGGTTAAGGTACTGGACTATGGAAAATTGCAAAAAGTGGAAGTGAGGTATATATTCATTAGGTCTCCTATAAATCCTGAAGTGCCTATAGGAAATCTTCATATTCTATCCATCGAAATCCTTTCCTTTTGTCACCTTACACCCTGACAAATACAATTAATTAAATCTAATTACTTTACAGCTACATATTCACATTTTAAACCCCTAATATCAAAAATTTTATTTATTTATTTATTTATTTTTTTTCAAAACCTATTTTTAAGAAGTTCTGATTAATATAATTTAATAAGTAAAATAAATAACACAATTACACTTGGTCATCTATAACCTCAAATTAGAAAATGCATATAAAAACAGTGCTTCTTACATTTACTTTCACTAAAACTCGGTGAAACTACGATATTTCTTGTTTTGTCTGCAACACATTTTTAAAAAAGTTGGGACACTAAAGCATTTACCATTTTGCAATGTTGCCATTCCTTTTCATCACACTTTTTCACTTAAATATTCTCCACAAAGCTGGGACAGGTCAGGACTGCGGCCAGGTCAGTACAATACTCATAGCCTCTAGTTCCACAGCCATGCCTTTGTAATGAGTGTAGCATAGGGTTTTGCACTGATTTAATAATAAAAAAAAACTGCATAGACATCCCTGTAAAAGATGACGTCGATGTCAGTGTACTTTTCTGCATTAATGCTACTATCATAGAAGGTGAATGCACTTTGCCAAGGGTACTGACTCTTACTATGATCTATACTGTTTTGGACTGTTGCTGATTTTTGTATTATGTATTTTTTATTGATACACACCTATACATACATGTTCTTGTTTTTTTTTAAAATAATTTTTCCATAACTGCAGCATTTTGGCATTACTTGAAAGTTCTAAGACAACATGCATATGTAATGCTAGCAAAGGCATTTCTTAATGAGAGAATTTCAAAGGAGTGTAAAGATTTCCTATAGTCACTCTAAAATACACTGATCCACAACATGTCCTACAAACACATGCAAATGTTAATAAACCAAGTCACGGCCATAGAGAATTAAAGGTTTAACAAACCTCATAGGATGGCACTCGAGGTGTATTCTCCTGTTCTGGGCAAAAGACTCCAGGCTGCTGTTTTCCCATTCTGTCCCCCATGCTGCCCCTGCTCTCACCCATACGGTAAGGTGGCTCCCAGTAAAAATCATTCATTTTAACCTCTTGGAAATTGAGTTTCTTGTCCATGTTGGGTTGGGGAGCCTGCATGGGTACAGCTGGAGGTATCGAGTGCTCAAATAGTTTCAAATGGTCTTGGGCAGGCATGAAGAATGGTTGCTTGACTGGGATGGGCATCTTGGACATTGCAGTTTGAGTCTGGTGCTGGCCCCACATCTGGCCAGCCTGTTCAGACAGGTTCATGTATGGCTAAGCCACAAAAATAGAAGGAATGGTCATTCAAACAACCACCAAGAGGTTTTATACCAACATAACCACAGAAATTACATTAAATTACATTACTTTTCATTCAGCAGTGGGATATGGAACACCAAAGGCATTTGGGAGATTTTGACACGATATAAACAGTAGTCCCAAGTTGATATTAAAACAACATAAGATAGGAAAGCTGTTTCTCTGGTCATCCATCATCATTACTACATACCTGCTGAATGCTAGAGTGGTGAGGCGGACTCTTGCCCAGCTGAGGATTCTGCTTAGTTGGCGACTGCTGTGGCTGAACTTGAAGTTGCACACTCTGCTGCACAGCCTGTTTGGTAGGTTGTGGCTGCTGAGGTTGGGATTGAGGAGGACCCTGGGCAAGGGATGCTGGGCCTGATGGCCTCTGTTGGCTGTAGGGAATGTGGGAAGGCTTTCCTGACTGCACCTGGCTGGTAGACTGAGGGTGCGATGCAGGCTGCAGGTATGATGTGGGGACAGACACACTAGTTGGGAAGGTAAAGCCTGGGTTCATAGAGAATGCTACAGGGGGCGGGATCACATAGGCTGGTGGGGGGAAACCTGTTGGAGAGAGATGATAGGTTCCATTAGGTTATCACTGAAAAACTTTATAACATGACATTTCACGAGTACAAAACAAATAAAAAATACATTCAAAAAATGTACAGCTATATATTTATTTCCCAGTATGGAAAAAAAGAAATACCCCAGGTTAAAAGTGAAAGAAAAGTTCATAATAAATGTAAAAAATAATTTTCATGAATCATCCATACTGGCCCTTTCTGATTTCTGATTTGGGGTTGTATTTTAGAATAAATATTTCTTGAAAAATAAAACACTGGGTCCATTTCAGGAGTAACTGAAAGTGTACATGTTTACATGCCTGGTCTGCTGGGAAGAGGGGGAAAGGCTCCTGGGTGATGTATGGGGATAAACTGTGAGGAGCAGGTCGTCTGGGTCTGTGTGACTGGAGTTTTTCTTGCTTCAGACACTGGGGTCTTCCTTATTTCAGACTGAGTTTTAACCTTCAAATAAACAAGTAGAGTTTCTTAAGTGAAATACAATAAGTGAAATAACCTGAACAACATCTGACAATAAAATGTCAAAATATATTTAAAAAATCTAAAGCTCAATTCCTCGCACCTGTTTTCCTGCATCAGTCACTTTGTCATTACTGTTTTTCTTCACCTCACTCTTTCTTTTGCCCTCTTTCTTCTGTTCACTTTTTAATGGCACTCCATTTCCCTTGCTGAATGCAGTACGCTCTTTGCCCCCATCCCTGAGTTGCTGGTTCCGACTCTGCTCCCGACTTTGTTCACGGGGTTTGATATTCTCCTTGAAGGTGACCACTGGCTTCTCGCTTCCATCCAGACTGCTGCTCTGGCTCTTACCCATAGAAAGAACTGACTTGAGGCCTAATGAGCCATCGGGGGGGTTCTGCTCCCCATTTGATGATTCTTGCAGCACATAAGATTCTTTCTCCGGTGGCTCCTCCACTGCTAACCCAGGGATGTCAGTGAGGAAGAGAAGCATACCATCGGTGATGCTACACTGGATCAGGCTGAAGTCACAGAAATTATTATCAGATTTCAATTCCATAGAAACACAGTCTAAATATACTTTCAAAAATGTAGTGAATACAGTAAGAATCAAAAGCAGGTTACACTGAAGTAGAAATTTAAAAAAATGCATCTCACCAGGGGTAAGTGTCTGCAACCCATTTGCCCAAGATAATAAGCCTCTGGTGTCGGGCATTGACCAGAAGGCTGTCCTTGTCTACTGCAATGCCCTGATGTCCTTTAGAAAAGTCCAGCAACCTATATCATTATTAAAATATAACAATACAATTTGTTAAAGTGAACAGAACACATCAAACCTTCCACTATTTGTGAACGTAAAAGCTGTTGTTGTTGTTCAAATCCAACAGGGGCACCGGTCTGTCAGTCTAATTACAAAATCAAGTTAAAATGAAATGCTACCTTAATGCAGGTCTCAGAGCCAAAAAACCTTGCAACTCAAACTCTTCTGGGAGTGGAATAGCTGTAAAATAAGCAACAACGAGGTCTTCAGAGAAAGCAACAAGATAGGTACCCAGAGAAAACAGGGCGAGTAAACAGGGCCTTAAATTACCTGATGGATTGCACACATCCTCCTCCTTTGGCTGAAAGCTGTTAAGAATGGACACCAGCCATGGCCAAATGCTGTCAAAATATAATTTAAGACATACACCGATCAGGCATAACAATGACAACCTCCTTGTTTCTACGTGGTTTTTTCTTATCAGTTTCACTTTCCATATGGAAACACTCTATATAGTATCACATCTATAGATAGACCTATTAGAGTCTATTAGAGTGCACAGAGGTAACAAACATTCATAGCAGAACAAACACACGATAACAGACCACACCACTGTAACTACAAAATGCTTCTAAATGGTAATTGAAATTGATTAAATGGACTATGAGTCTAGTAGTAAGGAGATGGTCAGAAAGTTATTCCTGAGTGGTCTAACTCAGCTTTGCTCCTTCGGAACCGCTATCATATTGACAGTGCAATACGCAAATTAAACCAGAATAAATATTATGTTTACTCCTCTTAATTCAAAGAGACAAGCAATGGTAGTGATAGAAAAATCACATACTACTGTCTCTCTTCAACAGTGACCTCTGTAAAGACACCAGGGCGCAGCCTCAGCCAATCCAGAGACACTTTGATGGCCGGCAGAGGACATTCACCCATTATCTCTTCCTGGCTCTTATTTAGTAAGGCTCGGCTGCACATCACACCTAGGAAGGACACTAGAAGAAAAACAAAATGCATTAGATCAGTCACAAGCAAAGATTGATAAAACGTCTCCAAAAGTAGATTTTAAAAACCTGAATTAAACAAATGAGACAAAAATATTACACTCAGTACAAGAACGGTTTGCATAGCAGGACTGTTAGGAGAAAAGCACTAGTCTCCAAAAATAATAGATGCTTGACTCCGGCATTGCTAAAGATCACATGGACAAGTCAGAAGTTCTGTGGACAGATGAGATGTATTATGTCTGGAGAAAGGAAAACACTGAATTCCATAAGAACCTAGCATAAAAGTTTGAGTCCGTTTTTCTGCATGTATGCTAGGATGGCTTGTCACCATTGATGGAACAATACATTCTGAATTATACAAGCAAAGGAAAATATCAGGACATCTGTCCATGAACTGAATCTGGGCAGCAAGAAAGTGGCCCTAAGCACACAAGTTGGTTAAAGAATGGTTAGAGTACAATAACATTAAATGTTATGAAATAGTCAACGTTATGATTTTCATCCAATAGCAATACTGTGGAAAAAGTTCACGTAAAGATGCCCACACCAACACTCCAGAACTGCAGTTCTGTAGAGAGGAACAGGTTAACAAGACAAATCTACAGTTACCATTAATCATTTTGATTAGTCTGTGAACAGCCCACGCTGACCTCTGGGAGAGTAAACTCTAAGCAAACTGTCTGTTCTCAGGGTCTATGTAATGAACAAAATAAAGTAACTAATGCATCTACAACAATAAACAAATTATTATGGATACACGGGTCAAAGCATCGACCTAATCGACCAAGCTTACGATGTGCTCCTGCCACTACAGTATACAGATCCTGTTAGCTAAATGCACTGCATTACAGAATATGGTTTAAATAATTTATATTTGGATAATAGGATACCAGAATCCATGATCTCATTACCACATAATTTATCCACCGAATAAAATAAAATTAAAGTGTGTAGGTGGAGGCAAGTAGTATTCAGAACACAATCTATTACATACTTTATAATGCCTAGTTTATAACAGGTATTAAGATAGTAAGAGTTTCAATTGACCTTATTTGTTCTGAATTCATTTACTGCACATTCATATTTTAAAATTTCAGATTCAAAACTGAGCTGAAACCTCTAAAAATGCACGTGTACACAAGGACTATTTTTTTAGTGCAGTGAACTTGTAATTAGTTTACATTCCATTGGGCATGTCACATATTCAGCATAATCCATTATGGAACTTGAATTAAGATTAAGACACATATAAAGTACAGCGCAAAAGAAAATTAGGAGCCACTTACTAAACAGGCCAAGGAGCTGCATCCACCTGAGCTGCTCCTCTGAGCTGAAGCTATGAACATCAGTCTCATTACCGAAGTCCCGGAGGTGGTGGAGCTCAAACAAATTAATAACTGTGATGTGGACAAGTTGCTGAGAGCTGAATGCATGCTGAAGAATCAGTTTCTGAAAGACAGTAAAACAAAGAAAATAACCTTTAGGACCAAGAATTACTCTTACAATTGAGTAAACTAAGCAATGGCCCACATATCGGACAACAATTTCAATAACTTCAAACTACAACTCTTTCCAGCGGGGCTGGTAGAGGGAAGAGGACAGATGAGGACTGAATCGGATTTAAATCACAGGTTTATTTTTATCTGCACTGTATGTCTGTATGACATTGCACTGCATGACATTTTTCTGTACATCATGTAAATCTACTCTTCTGCTCCACTTTACTCATGTTACCACCGTATAATGCCACGTAGATAAGTTTATTTATTTATTATTTATTTATTATTATTATTTATTTAGCTAATTTATTTATTTATTCACTCAGTGCAATAAGTAAGATATTCTTTACATTCATCTATAGCATATGTCTTTGTTTTTGTCTTGATTGTGCTGTACTGTGAATACTGCTGCTGATTGCTAGATTTCCACTGGGATCAATAAAGTAAGCAATTCTCTCTCTCCATCTGTCTGTCCGTCTGTCCATCTCTGTCTGTCCGTCTGTCCATCTCTGTCTGTCCGTCTGTCCATCTCTGTCTGTCCGTCTGTCCATCTCTGTCTGTCTGTCCGTCTGTCCGTCCGTCCGTCCGTCCGTCCGTCTCTGTGTCTGTCCGTCCGTCTCTGTGTCTGTCCGTCCGTCTGTCCGTCTCTGTGTCTGTCCGTCCGTCTCTGTGTCTGTCCGTCCGTCTGTCCGTCTCTGTGTCTGTCTGTCCGTCTGTCTGTCTGTCTGTCCGTCTGTCTGTGTGTCCGTGTCCCTGTCTGTCTGTGTGTCCGTGTCCCTGTCTGTCTGTGTGCCCGTGTCCCTGTCTGTCTGTGTGCCCGTGTCCCTGTCTGTCTGTGTGCCCGTGTGTCTGCCCGCCCGTGTGTCTGCCCGTCTGTCCGTGTCTGTCTGTCCGTCTGCCCGTGTGTCCGTGTCTGTCTGTCCGTCTGCCCGTGTCGGTCTGTCTGCCTGCGTCCCCACGTCTGTGTGTCCATCCGTGTGAGTCCGTCCGTCTCATATCAGGAGTTTACAAGCTCACAACTTGCAACTGATACAATCTTCTAATATACAAACCAATCAATTGGGAGTTTAGGGTGTTACTCAGTGGTACTCATAGGTGATGCTGGAACTGCAGGTTGCACCTCAAAACCACTGCAGTCATTCCAACCTTACAGTTGGATTTTGAATTTTCATGTGCTAGCATTAACGGCCAGGGCATTACAGGTAATCATTTGTGTTATGTGGTAACATTCTCTATTAACTGTTTCATAGTTCATATCCATACAAGTACATCAGCAGTAAAGTTAATAAGAAGAAAATAAAACAGTACAAGCCTAATTGAAACACTTGGTGTGTTTACCTGGAACTGCTCCTCCAGCTTTTCCCTCAATGCACTGAGTTTCTCCAAGCTCTTGCCAAGGTAAACATGGCCATGGAACTTAATAAAGCCCTTTATGAAATCAGATACACTCCACTTTGTTTTTACCTCATCACGGCTGCAGATTTAAAAAAAATCAAAATTAAAAAAAGGACAATCACAATGTTTGCATATGACAGGACATAAACAGGACAGAAAAGCCTATTTTTCACTGGAACATTGACTTTGAATTTTATTCATTTACATCTGACAAATACCTCTCAAGAGCCTTGGACAGGGCTTTTTGCAAGTTGGTGGAAGCTGCTGGAAAAGGAAATTTGACAGCAATACTTCTACAGTAGTAGAAGATTGTTGAGAGGTGATCGCCCTTGGAGGAGGCCAGAATAGCAAGCTGATTGTAAGGTTGACCTAAAAAAGAAGGAAATTTCAGCACAATTATTAGAGGTCTATAGCATACATGATGATATTCCACTTGAGAAACTATACTTTGGGGTTCATACAGGGAAGATGAAAGTGTGCTGAGATGAAAGCTCAAGGTGAGGAAAATGAACATTAACTGTAACCAACCGTTTGACGGAACGAGCTGAGCTGCATGTCTGTAATAGGACTCGGCTTGGCTGGTCTGGTTGCGATAACGAGCTACAGAATGAGAGAAAAAAGTATTCATGTAAAAATACCTCCAAACACAAAGGTATTCTATTTCAGTGAAAAATGGTCAGTATAAGAAGCACGTTACTGACTACGCTTAAAACTAAAATGCTTAGGTTTTCACAATATAGCACTCATTAAGGCATCGGGCAGCAAATTAAGACAATACATATTTCATAATATTTTATATTCTTATTACTACTACTGAACCCGAACACAAGGTGTTAACTATTGTTCATTCAAGTTTTTGTAATGATGATCTATCAAATCAATTAATGTATGAAAATGTGAAAGTATAAATCCCTCTTTAGTCAGCAAATTGGGTAATTTTGTTTGTCTTTTGTTGATTTTGTAAATGAAAAGAAGCAGCAATAAATCAGTATGTGCTAGAACATGGGCATCCTGTCAGTCAGCATTTAGCAACACCCCATTTAACCACATCTAAAGCTTTCTAGTGCACTGTAGCCAGCAGCTAACAATTATACTGTAATTGCTTTAACGAGTTTATTAATTTCTATTGCAGCACACTTCCAGTCCAGCTATATTTTCGCTTTGGATGTGAAGACAAATTCAATGTTCCCACAGACTTTCAGGAACATAATTTCAGTAACAACATCAAGTAGGAGAGTAATTCAAAACCTCCATCTATTATTCATTTACACTGCTCACAAAAATTAGGGGATTCCAGTTAACCGGACCACATCGGGATGTGGTTGTTTTGGTCGTAATAACCAGCTGGTCAGCCGTGCTATAATTTATGTAACATACTAAATGTTTATTAAACCTTTATTGTGTGATTTACACGTATAGCAAATGTACAAACGAGAACTACTGCTGCTTACGAACGTTTTTCATATAAAAATAATTTTGCAACCAAGTTTTTCAAAGCGATCTACAACACAATATATAGATACTCAGCATGCGAAGCATAATACTGTCTAAAAAAAAAAAAAAAAAAAAGTTCTTACTAAATTCCAGTCAATGTTTGATAAAAGCATAAATTCTCCCGGGGATCCCAAAAATTCTCCCATAAATCGCTGATCCGCTTTGTGGCTTATTTTTCTTATTCGCTTCTCACGTTCTTTGGTCCGATTAAGCGGAATTTTGGTCCAAATAAGCGCATAAAATTACACGTATATAATAGGATTTGTTTCAGTACTTTAGGATTTGGTCCGAATAAGTGGCTGGTCCAATTAACCAGATTTGACTGTATTTAATTTTGAAATATCCCCTAATTTTTGCAAGCAGCATACTTATTTTAATTACAAATATTTACTTATATAATTACTATACCAATACTCAAACACATTTCAAGAACTCAAGTAAGCAATTAATATGTCTTTGTTGTGCTAGGGTTGCACAGAACCAGGGATCTCAGGAGCTGTGCGATGACGACACAAACCACTTGCTGACCATGCCACACTTAAATTGAAATAAAACCAGTCTTCATTTACTCACTAGCAGAATGCGGCACTTAGGGCATACTCTCACTATGCCTGGTTGCCTTGTACAATGCCTGACCACAATCCTACTCAGACTACTCATCTAAGAAGTTGTGTTTTTTGCTCAAGAACTGAGCCTACACTTCAAGTAAGCCCAAGAACTGTTCAGCATGCCATGCCTAAGCAGCCACACAAACTATCAACCAGCACTTTGGAGATCAAACATGCTCAGGCACAGATCACAGGCACAGAATAAAATATGCTTAGTAACACCCTCTGTCCATCACTGTTCCTCAAATATTCCTGCAGATACACGGGCACTGAGCGGATTAGAGCTCATCGAATGGAATGTAATAAACTGTGGACTTCTCTACTCCTGACTGGATTAAGCTGTAACAATATTAAGATATTTTAATAATAAAAAAAACCACAAAACATGTAATGCAAATGAACTAGGATTTAAACTAACGAATGTACCTATATCCCCCAGGTGGACAAGACAGTGCTGGCAGATATAGGAGCAGGAGCTTGGTTGTGGCTTCACTATACTGCTGGAGTTGCTTTGTTTATTACTGATGATGCCAAGCTGAGAAGATTTCACTCGACAAGGCAGGTCCACGTTAAACACCGTACACAGCTCTTGCAGTAACTGTGGAGAAAATTATTTTACCATGGAACAAATGCAACTGCAAAGTTAAGCAGTTTAGGGATGTGACATTTCAACAATAAGAATTAAATCCAATATAAAATCAATACATGGCCTCTTAATAACATGTTAGTTAACTGCCACATAAATGAAATAATCAATAACTTCTAGACTAAACAAGTGTTCTGTACACTGGCTAAGCAGGTAACTCACCTGTGTGTAGAATCCACTAGCTGCCTCAAGAAAAAGCGAGAGATTGGCCTGTACTTCACTTCGGTTGGGGTTGGCTCTGTTTTTCGCCTGACTCTGTAGTGTTGTTATTTGATTCTTAAATGCGTGGTTCCAGCTAAACAAGGAAGTATATAAAAAAAAGGTAAGCAATTGTACATTTACATAATATTAAAACATATAACCAGTACTCAAGTTCACTGTTTTTGTTATAAGCTCGATATGGAAATAATTGCCATTTATTTAAACGAGTTAGGAATACATTTCTTGCAAAAAAACAATAGTTAGAAAAATAATGTTTGTTTTAGTGATAGTTTTTCCCTTACAGGTCTTGTTCAACTTTCTTGTCTAGGGCATACTCCAAGTCTGTCACCAGCATCTTCTGGTACAGGTCCTGAAGAGCCTGCCGTGACGTCCAGACCTCCGCAGCACCAAGTTTTGAATCTACAGAGAACAGAATGCATTAGCATCAAAGCAAGTGACTGGTTCCTTTACACACACTTTTTTTTAATGCTCTCTATTAAAACACACACACACACACACACACACACACACACACACACATTTTTTAAATGCTCTCTCTATTAATACACACATAGGCACATATACATACATACACACACAGTTTGTACACATGTTACAAACAACAAAAAATGAAAACAAAAGTCTCAGCTATATTGAGACTTTATAAAGTGCAAGTCACAAGTACACGGTAAAATTGGATTTTCTTTAAAAACATTACATACCAGTCATATCAGCCTTCATGGCCTCTGCCTGCCTGCTCGAAGAGAGACAAGCAAGTTAGCAAAATCGCAGCATACTCACATAAAATGTAATTAGGGGTTAGGTGAGTCAGAGCAACACAAAAGGCAAAGAGGGGATGAGAGTGTAGTATTTTCAAAATTATCATCATGTGTCACTGTAGCCAAGTGAGCCGTTGTCTAAAGAGGTGTGCTCGTATACAGCAGTACTTGTGCTATTTACTCGGCTTTGTTTAAAAACATCAGGTCTTTCATCAGAATAAGTAAACGTTGTTAGTGACCTGCACTCAGGAATTTCCTGGACAGGTCAATACCCCACCCCACCCGCGACCCTGACCAGAATAACAGAATGCAAACAATGTTTTATGGGTAGCACAGTGGTTAATTGTTATATATATTATTAATCTTAATTACTTTAAGTGTATGGGAGTATTTGAGATGAAATCTCAAAGTGAGAAGCCATGAATATGAGAGTGGTAAAAATAAAGGAGGAGATCTGTTTTATCCACATACATACATACACATACATATACATATACATATATATATATATAGATGACTAGTCTTAAGATATAGATACGGTATAGATATAAACTGTGTGTGTTGCAATGGACAGTAATGTCAATGACAAAATAAACAAACTGCATATCCAGGTAGAAGGCATTAGTTTCTTTCTAAAGATGCACAATAGATATGACCACCATTCTATGAATAATGCCCAGTTCTTTAGGACATTTTTAAGACACAACCAGTTTCACAAATAATACAACTCACTAGAGACTCCTGGAACTGTATAACTGTCCAAACCTAAGAGTTTACCTCTGAGGAGACATCAGAAAACTCCAGTATTGTCATCCTGCATCCTAAATGGTGCTACTGCAGTACTGCATTGACTGTTTTTAATACCCAAAACAGAGGAAAATTGTGATTGTTTGGAAAATGCACTGTTTCTGACATATACTATCACTTTTCATTGCGGACTGTATATACCCAAGGTATTTGATTAACTTAATTTCATTTGTTACTAAACTATTATTTTCAGGAATTCCTCTTCAGGCCTGGAACACTGCCATCTGAGAAGTTTAAATGACTTTTGTCAAGGACACTGGCACAGCCCCATACCATGGCAGAACCCTGGCTTTTGGACTTATCTTTCTTCTTTTTTTTTCCTTTTGTTGGATCACACACCGTCCATTTTGCCCCCACAACATGTTTCCACTGTATCATGGTCCATCCCAGATGCCTGTGATCGCAGAGGAGTCGATGCCGCTTCAGGACAAGGTTAACACGAGGTTTCCTTAGTGCGCAGTAAAGTTTTAATTGCCATTTGTAAAAGTATATCCGTATTGTTCGTTATTGTACACCAACAAAGGTTAGGTTAAATAGCCTATTCCTATTCCATTCCTTGTTTGAACTCTTCTAGCTAACCCTGTCCTGTGAGCTTAGTATGTAGTGTGTGTGTGTGTGTGTGTGTGTGTGTGTTGCACTCACATTTCAGCACCTCATTAATAAAGGCAGAGCTGAGCAGC
>JAUZST010085342.1:0-20098 GCA_034779995.1 Parotocinclus haroldoi
ACAGCCGCTACAAAAAAAAACCAAAAAAAAAAAACCGACCGACCGACTCTAACATGGTTGCTTCTGCCTCTCTCCGCCCCCTCCCTCTCTGGGTCAATGCCTCCAATTGGTCCTTTTATGATCCAAGACCCGCCTCCATAATCACAGCAATCACGCGGGATTGGTGCAGAGCAGCCCCTGACGTTTCCTCATGAATTCCCTGAACACCTATTAGAAATGACAGTAAAAGAAAAAAGAAGAAAAAAAAACAAAAGCAGAAAAACATACACGTGCTATAGTTGCACGTTACAGAAAGGTTATTAACAACTAAGTAAAAGCTTGAGCTGAATGAACTTTGATCGCAGTGGCTGGCAGGCTATTGAATAGGCCAAGCATTGTGTGATGTACAGAGTAGTAATTTGTCACTTATCAGTCACTTTATAGACACCCCGTACATACCAACATAACAACAAGATTTGAGGGAAACAACCAACAAATGTCCATGTGCTTTCAGCTCTGACTTTGAACCAGTTTGGTAGAATGGCCCGTATAGGGATAAAGAACTTTGGTACTTATGAATGTGCTGTATATTATGGAGGTGTATATAATTGTACCATTTGGGCTATTAAAATTGTCCACCAAGCCACATCCAGACAATGGCACAATGGCTGGCTACAGTGTTACAGAGTGTGTATTTGTGTGTTTGATGATACACTCAAGATTGGTTCCAGCCATTGTGCCATTGTCGTTGGCATTGTTGACTACATTCAGTTTCACAGTGGTATGAAGCACCGTGCAATTACTTCTCTAGTTTCCTATGTTCGTACCCATATAAAATTATTACCACATGCCAGTTTCATCTCATTCTTTCCACAAGACTGTAAGCATATTACTTGTTCGAAGGTAGGAGCATGTCCAATTAGAGTACTCTCGGTGTCAGCAGGGTGTTCTGTTAACCTCAAGGTGTGCTTGTGTCATTAAGAATTGGGTTTTGAAAAGTTATGTGTAAATATGGTACATTCCTGGTGTGTATCACATCCCATAGACTGACCCGTAGAGTGTCCCTGTCAATGAGAGGGCAGAGCTCATGGTGTCAGACCCTCAACTGTTTCCTGTGCTTTCAAGTACTGGGCCCTTTCAATTTCTCCTGACCCCCGTTCTGGTACCAGAGCATTCTTGGTCTCTGAGGCACCACAGCTTCCTGCTGACAGAGATAACCCGTGCCTTATCAGGGGCTTTAAATATGAACCAGTAAGGCTCAGTTGATAGAGGTGTGGTTCTCAATGCTATGTCTCTCTTCTTATACACTATTGTACAAAAACCTTAGGCCACCATGTCATCATTTGATTTGTTGTTTTAGCAATGGTATACTGACATTTCTAATTGTTTCTCAGTCACTTTATTGGAATACAACTATAAAATACAGAAAATGTATATGTAGTATTACAAAGTACAGGTAGCAAATATGTAACATGGGTTACCCTTTATCCTTGAGCACTAGCAACATTTAGATTAGATTAGATGTAACTTTATTGTCATTGTGTAGAGTACAAGCACACAGCCAATGAAATGCAGTTAGCATCTAACCAGAAGTGCAAGTTACAGTAAGTATTTACATAAGATGCAATAAGTGTTGGAGGTAGAGGAAGAGATATGGCACAAATGTGCAATGGAAACTGTGCAAATATGCAGCATAAATAAATATGGACAGGTGCTAAATGTAAAGAGTGTACGTGATGATATGCAATATATAGAATATGTGGATTATTTACAGTTTTGAGTGTCCTGAAATAAATAATGCAGTAGGATGTGCAAAACAAAACAATGATAATCAGTGCCAGAGTGAAGTTAAAGTGACGGTCTGGAGTTTATTTGACAAGGGTAGCAGGCAAGAAATCACTTTTTCAGAAAGTTCACAGTAAATACTGACTTTTTGCATGCAGAAGTCACTTTGTTCTGAAAATTGCGGGGTTATATGCTGTGTAAATACACAGTATACCATTACTAACACAACAAATCAATCAGTGGCCTAATACTTTTGCACAGTATTGCACAAGAGAACAGAAGAAACCACACCACTGGTGCCTGAAGAACCATGTCCCTCTAGCAGGTTCTGCCTTTCAGAGACTCCAGAGTAACAGGTCCCACTCTGAGACAGGGATGGGATTTGTGGGATGTGGCTTATCCCAGAATTGTCTGATTACAGGATGGTGTGGACTGAACCCAGTCCATTTAATAGCTCAGCAGGGTTTGCTGTTTCAGTGCTGGGTGATGATCCCCTTGTCTGGCCCTCCTCTCCCTTTAGATGCTTTCAAATGCCTGGGTGAAGCAGGACCCAGCGAGAAGTCCCACGTCCAAAGTCTGTTCATTTAAGAAATCACTTTAGGGTCGAATATGTGCTTAAAATTGTACACGTGATCAGCAGCAACAGGAAATTTTGCTGCAACTAAAGAAGAGTAAGTGCAGAGTGTTTTTACCTTTTCCAGCATGGGCTTAATCAGCATGAAAAATAAAGACTGTGTGATATTAGTTTATGGTGAATGTGTTTTTTCTGGTATTATGACTTGAATGATGCTCAGACCAAGTTTTATGAGTATTTAAAGCAGAAATATATTTTTGCCCCTGTGCTTTTAGTTTTTCCATGAGGATCAGCGGTGGAGAGAGAGAGAGATCCATCTTGAAACCCCACTGACTGACAGATAGATTGCTCTGCTGTTTAGCAATTACTTTGGCACAGAGCCGCAGTGCCTCATACTTATAAAACCTGCTTTACTTAGTTGAAGCTCATAAAAAAACTTATAGTGAAATGTTCAATAAAAACAAGGAGCAAGAATGGTTTAACGAGAAGCTTTATTTAATATTAAAAAATACAAGGTCCTATGTGGAAATATCACTGAAAAATGGTATGACTGGCAGAGCATCTACCGTTCCTTACAAACGATTCAAAGACCTTTTATAACTACCTCTTACAGCTTCTAACATCATTAGTTGCATTTCTCCTGGAAAGGTAAACTATATTTTGTGCCATTACATAGTAGATATCTATCATAAGAGGAACACTACTGGTTCTACCTGGAACTACAGGATTTGCAAACAGTCGCACAAAAATGAAAATTATTGTAATCGTGCTATATGCAAGGCATATAATAACAAGACTGGAAGCTGCAGATCTCGGTCGTATAATCACATTTGAAAAGAAGTGGCTGAGTGAGATGTAACACAGACTATTACACAGACAAGGGCTTTTGAATTCCCTGCTATTTACAAAATTATTCATTAAAGCACTCTCCTTGTATTTCAGAGCTAAAAATAAAATATATTTTTATGATTCTGTGACCTCAAGCTTCATAAACAGGAGAAAAAATGCATTAAGAATGTCCAACCAGGACGTGTCCTGCTGGCCTGTACATAATGCTTCGATGCACATTATTGTTTTGACCTTACAGTCTGATTGGTTGAGAAGAGTGGTATGGTATTTGTGATAACAGCTCAGCTTTTTTCTAAATTATTTGGTATAATTTACGCCAATAAATAACTCACTTCTATAATTTTATTTCAAGCTTAGTCCTGTTTCCTTTCATCTTAAATCTTATTTACACTTAGTGTTGTATAAACCATATGCCTTTTCTAGCATATTATGTTAAGGCAGGAATTGTTACTGTTGCGTAGCAACAAGTCATTCGTTGTGGACCTACTGTTTGGTAAGAGGTCTAGTTTAGTATTAAAGCGTATTTAGGATTTCTTTTATTTTGTTTCTTACATGTTTACACATGCATTTAAGCGACAGAAGTTTCAAGATGGTGTGTTTTTGCACTCGCCTTGCATTTAACAGCTTTCTAAACAAATGTTCTTAATTTGAAAATTGTCCAAGTCCCCAATATCTCAATATCTAGCTCCTCATTCAGGAACTCCTCAGAAGAGCATGCCTCACCCTGCCGTTTTAATCATCCAGAGGGCGAGTCCCCATTAAACCTTTCATCCTTCAGACACAGCCAAAGTCATATGTGGCACCTGACCCATCTGGAGGTACCAGGAAACTCAAACTCAGGTTTATTCAGTATCAGGCTAGCAAATAAAAGTGCTCATTGTTATTATGATTTACAAGTTTAGCAGTCATAAGCATAGTAAAACAATCGGATACAATGTACAATGAAAATCTTAAGTTAATAATCATTCATACACACACACTGCACTGTATAAAACAAAAAATGTCACAGATTACATGGCCTTGCCTAGACTATACAAATCTGGGTTAAAGTACATTTAACTGAACATTAATGAGCCATCATTCAGAAATAACCTTTGTGACCTTAATTTCTACTCGTGCCTGAATACCTCTAAGTTATCATTTGGATAATTTAGATTTGTTCCATAATTTATATAATTTGTGGGCAGCACTGTGGCTCGGTGGCTAACTTCGCTGCCTCACAGCAAAAAAGGTCCAAAAGTGGAGCGGTCCGGTTCCTTTCTTGTGTGGAGTCTGCATGCCCCCCCCCACACACACAGTCCAAAGACATGCAGAATATGGGTGAAAGCCAGTGGGGTGATGTTAAATAATGGCCAAAACACAAACACTGTAGTGGTATGACCAGCGACATCTAGAAAGTGTCTGACAGACTGTTGATATAGTATGAAAGGTGATATGATTTATATACACGCAGCGTATTTCATGACTTATTGTGCAGCTCAGATAATAATATATAATAGTTATATATTTACATACACTAGTTTTCCCCTTCCTGTTTTATTCATGCCACCTCACACAAATGATGAATTATTTTTTCCCTTCAGTTCCATTTTTGTAAGTAAGCCATCATGAATGTCAAAACGAAAGCACAGAAGTGTGTCTGTCGTCCCATAAAGCGCATGTGTTGAACATTATGGTTTAACAATGGTGGCTTGCACTCATACAACTTCAGCCTCTGATCTCCTCAATACTGTGCCAGCCTCCAAGACTAGTAAATAGCACACAAGGGAGAAAGGCAGAGTGTAGTTAATCTGCAGATTTTTTTTTTTTTTTTTTAAGCATTTTCTGTTTTTTTGTTTTTTAGTTTTACCACAAACCTCTCCAAGTTAGTCTCTATTGTCAGCTATGAAGACAGAGCCTGGGTCATTTACATCCGTCTAGACTGCGATGTGACTGTTTGATTTCAAATTGTGGGTCTTCAGATTTGATGAAAATACATTTGATGTCAGTAAGAGATAAAGAATGCAGGTCAGGTTCATGTTTCGTGTTTCCCATGTTATGTGGGGCATGCTGTTAGAGGAACATAATCTGTAATAGGGTGGTGTGATGTAGCTTCCAGGGTGGTTTGATTGCCTTATATAATGGCATTTTGCAAATAATTACACATACTTTTAAACCCAGTGTATACACACTAGCGGTGCTGTTACCTCACAGCTCCAAGAAACCTCAGAGCGTTTCCTTTGCATTTCATTGAACTGAGATTAGACAAGCTCTCAGTTTCCTATTACAGGTGCCATTGCGGTTCCGATCTCAAGACCGTGTTGATGAACTGGATGAATCTCAACTCGTTTGTTTGTGTCATGTGCTACCAATCAGGGGTGCCCCAGGTTACTTTGGCGACAGGCTCATGATGTGCCACTCGAGCACGTACTTTGTTCTTGCCTTTGAAACTTCATTCCACAATCTTAGAGGAACCATGTCCACTTTCAAATTCAAAATAGCTTGCTTGTTTAAAACAGTGCAGAGTAGAGCCAGGACAGGGCAGCTGATACAATTTCTGGGCCTTCTGCATTAAACTATTTTCATTCTCCTTGGCAGTTGTTCGCTCGGGACCTCCTGTCTACTCAGGGCATTAAGGATTGTTCCAGCTGTTCTTTACTGTACAATTGAATTTATATGATTTCTGATGCAATCCCGTCACATCGCCCTGTGTTCGGATCGTTACACATTTTGTGCAAGAACAAGTCCAACTAAAGTGTAAGAAGTGATGACAGGCTGTTTATTCTCACAAAAGCAAGACTTTGCAGGTTTTTAAACATACTGACGTCCATGTATTTTGGAGCCTATACTGTATGTGTGTGTTGCGGAGGCAGTGTCTGACCAAGTCAATCTAGCTTCAGTATGTTTCCATATGGGAAAAAAAAAGTTCTAGACTGACAAACTGTAAGCCAGTCCAGGGGTTGGCGAGAGGCACTTGACCACAAATCCACTGGAAAAATCTCTTAAGCACGTCAGTATGAACAGCTCCAGCATCTCTGGGCTCTCCCTGTCGAGGTCACCCCCATGTTTCCTCCTCTGCCTTTTCACTAAGTGCTGAGATGCGAGCACACCTACGCTCTACCTGTGAGCCGCATCAGTTACTGCTGACTAAACGCTTACTGAGGCCTGATGATTATTTAACAGTGTGTCATTTCGAACTGGAATGCACTCGTGCGGTTGCCTCGTTTGATTTAATAGTGCTATTGCGATTATAAATAACTCGCGCCATAAAAACAATGGTCCGCATAATTATGGCACCATTACTCATTTGGCTTCAAATGTATGCATATTGCTGTTATCTGTCTTCTAGGTGATAGCGCTCACACTGTAGTATATCACTGTAGTATATCACTGAGTGGCTGGATTTATAACCTCAGCCATCGTGGCTCTCAGGGTATTGTTTCATGAGGACGTTTAATTGCAGGATAAGTAAAACCAGCTTTACATGAGCACGCAGCCGAGCTATCTCGGAGCTTTCTGAGGTCACCATTGGCCCAAGCATTGGGAACATGTGTGATAAAGTGGTAAAAATCTGCTGTGTGACTAAAGCCTTCATTTTCCTCTCCACCACATCACTTAAAAAGACCAGTGGCTCCTCCTGATTTGAGTAATTGCGCATGGGATGTCTGTCTAACTAAACAGCCATTGGCCGTTAGATGTAAATACAGGCTCATCAGAGATTAGAAAGGAAAAGGGAAACGGTGATCAATCATATTTGCTACTGTAGTTTGTCATTGTAAGACCAAGCCTTTATGTGGTTCCCTAGCTGCATGTCTGTTCAGAGGGCTATAACAGTTAACATATTCAAAACACTATTTTGCATTATTGCAAAAAATTGTAATAAGTAGTATATTGTAATGGCAGAGAGTGTGGATTTCAGACATGGGCACCCTAAATAAAACACTCTGAGACACAAGCCCTCAGTCTCTGCACGCTGTCAGAATGATAAGACGTGCGGAAACTGTGCATGTTCCACCAATATATTGTGATTACTGCCTTTAGAAATAATTACACTGCTCGAAATGAGGGGAAAGTGATTATGAAGAGGATCCCATAAGAACTGCTGGATAATCTGATCCTGTCCATGCTCCATCACTGTCAGGGTGTTTTGGCACTCTTGGGTGACCATACACTCTACTGAACAGTCAACGTGGTGGCACTCATGTCCAGTTTAACATGCTTCTGTTCACCCCCATAAATATATCACTTACTACTCAATCACCATAATTGAGTTTGCATCTCATTTACGTAATCAAACAACTTTCTTTGACTTTTTCACTGGCTTTTCTGATGATCTAGTTGAATTAAAAGAAAAATGCATCTTTTTAAAATCGCTTCATATTCATTTGGAAATATCACCTAATTTTTGCGAGCATTATATAAGGCTGCCCCATGGGATGGCGCTCCACATTTACTGTTGGTGACCCTTACAGCTCGTGGGTCCAGGCTGTGGTTTTGCACAGTAGGTTGCAATCTCTTCATATTTAGTTTCATAGAAAATCCTAAAACCACTTACTGAGGGCAACCGTGTGTTGACAGACTTTCTGGTCTGAACATGCACTGTGACTTTCAATTCCTGGGGAAATGGACCAAATGTCGAATGAAAAAGCAAAACTTTGTGAACACTTAAATAAAAACACATGGCTCTCCAAAATTATGTAATGCAGCTCCCAGGTTTCTTGAGTCGGAGCACCTCAGACTTAGAGTAATCCATTGCTATTTTCAGTAAACCCCTAAAGTAAGACAAAGGTCTAATATGCTCCATGACATCTGATCTGAGTCAAACTTCAGATTCTTAAAAGCTCACGGAGGATTCTAGACCAGACTTATCGCTGTCTTAACTTAAAACATGCTTGTGTTCTCCCATGTATCAAACTTTATAGAATTAAAGCATATTTTAACAAAGCTGTAAAATGGCCATGGTGGCATATTGGGACAGTGGTTAGTGCTGATGCCTCACAGCTCCAGAAACATAGGTTTGAGTCCTAAATATTACCTGTTTAGATTATCTTTGCATATGTTTGCCTTTCTAAAGTGTCCCACAGTGAGTGTGTGTGCCCTGCGATGGACTGGCATCCTGTCTAGGGATGGTTCCTTCTGCTGCGGGTTAGGGGCCAAAATACAAACCCTACAACTGGTCAAGCGCCAAATATGTTTAATTAAGAATTTAATAATATTCAACGATCTCATCCTAAGTACGTTGTTTGATCCCTGTCAGGAATTTATATCTAATCAGATAAGAAGCACGAGTTGGAACATGTAAACCTGCACACAAAGCAAGACCAGAGGCAAGGAACAAATCTTGCACCCTGGAGCTATAAGACATAAAACACATGTGGTTGTAACAGCCAGAGTTACTGCTGTGTACCTTTAAGGAGTCGTTGGAACATGTATGACATCACTTGTAGGTAGAGAATGATGGAAAGATTTTGGGAGTTGATAACACAGAAGCAGAAACTGAATCTTGCCCTTTAGTGTTATTTTATTCTATAGTAACGCAACTACAACTCTTTGCACTACTTCTTTTCATACATGAGAGAAATGTTAATCAGAGTGAAAGCAGGCTTTGCATGGTCGATTTAGCTTAATGAACAAATAGCTGCCATTTGTGTTTGCCTCACTTATTTGCAGTCAACTCACATACCCAAAGCTAGCCACTATCCAGGTCAAAACATTTTCCGAGTCAATTTAGCAATTTTCAGATAAAGGCTTTTTGAAAAAAACTCTTTAATTTTGCCGTACAGTTTTAGTAAGACAGACATTTGCTCTTTTCTATTGCTGGTTACTCCTAACACCCACATCTCCAGTCTTTTTGAAACACCTGACATTTGGACAAGACATTAGGCCAGAGATTCACAGACTAATGTGATCCAAAAAATTGTCTGTGCTGTAGATTTCAAATCCACTAACTTGCTACCGTGAAGACCTATGTTTGAGTCTAGGTGCTGGGGTCCAGACAGATGGCCATATCCGAATGAGGGAAGGTCAGACAAGATCATCTCCCAGTCGGTGCAACAGTGGCTCCATTGGCTGATCAAGGTGGACAGAGCTCTGTGTGAATTCACACGCGGTGTCGGGTATCTGCCGGTGAAAAGGAAAGGTTAGCACCCACAAGGGCTGAGAGACTCCACCTTCAGCAGGGGGTCATGCATGCAGTGTTTGATGTTGACATGCCAAGTACAGAGACAAAATAGGGAGGAAAAATTCTATGTGTAGTATTAGTTCAGCTATCATAACGCGTCTAACCTTGCGATGAACCCGGTCCCAACGTGCCCGGGTCACACCAGAGCCCCAGAGTGCGGTAACTCCCTCCATCATTTAGTTATTAGGAGACGATGTGCCTCCAACAGCTTACCGCTGAGGTAATATATGATAAATATATTTCATTATTTAATTTACATGTTATTACTTATTTTATTGTATTATGACTTTAAATGTTATGTACTGAATTTTACTATTACTACAACTTCATTATTTTAATTAACATCTAGGCCACCCAAGGAGGTTGGGTCCTTCTATATTCAGGGAGTTTTTCCGTGTCGCTTTAGGCCTACTCAATTTGGGATTGGCATTTTAAGATATAATATTGTAAAAATGCTTTGAGACAATGCACCATTGTAAAATACACTATATAAATAAATTTGACTTGAATCATAAATGGACTGGCATCCCGTCCAGGACATGCGTACCTGTGCTGTCCAGGGATATGCGCCGGAGCTCCCAGGTCCCAGACCAGGTAATGTGATTAAAATTTGTAAAAACAACCTATCCCTGAGAGGATTTTCAAATGCATGTGATGTGATTAAAAAGAGGAGCATTTAATTTGATTTCATTAAACAAGATCATCAGAAAAGCAAAGAAAAGTAAAAGAAAGTTGGTTGATTACGCAAACGAAAAGCAAACTCAATTACGGTAATGAGTAATAAGTTATATGCTCATGGGGGTGAACAGAAGCATGACAAACTGGACGAGAGTGCCCCACATTGACTGTACGGTCACCCATGAGTGCCAAAACACATTGTCAGTAATGGGGCGTGGACAAGAGCAGATTGTTGTGTTCTCTTCGTATTCATTTTGAAATATAATACCCCCTTACTTTTGTAACAAATGTAATTAGCATAAGATTTATATTGTAAAGTAATTCCTAGCTTTGTCTCACATGAACCCCTCTTAATTTTTCTTATTTGGACACGTGACTCCTGCTTGACATCACATGGCAGCCTGAAGCACAAACGATGAAAAAATACAATGTGTTCTTTTCCCTCATGACTCTGCCAAAGCACCTGTATTTTTTATTACCTTGAATTCTTTCATAACTGAATGAGAACTCGTACTGCATGGAAAGTAACTGAAAGTAGTCCAGAAGCTGCTGGATTGATGATGAATCAGCATCTCCTGCATAAATCCTGCTCTTTTAGACTAAAACATAAGCTCAGTTCATACAAGTCTCATAACATGCTCCAACTGCCCAAGTGGATGTCCTGATTTCAACTCGACCCCAAACAAACCAACAGATTTTACCTACAGTCCTAGCTACATATACTATAACATCGCAAAACAATGTTTTCTATGGTATATTATTTGATAATTACTTATTTCTGATGGGCTGCAGGTGGCGGTCTTGTGGGTCAGAGTACCTGAGGACCTTGGTTTGCGTGAAGGTTGGAGGTTGGGTGGTGCATTTGGGTGTGCCCTGTGATGGACTGGTGTCCAATGCAAGGTGTACCTTTGCTTGCTTCCAGTGATTAGGGTGTGCTGAAAAAGTCACCAAAGTTACTACATTAAAGTAGAGCAAAGAAATAACTTATAATAATGAGATTAGTGTTGTATATTATTCAGTTGTGAAAAAGCATAACATACCCTGGTGGAAACGAGGCACTGTGAGACCCGTCGAATAGCGCTGTTATAGAAAATGACAGCCTTGGCAGAGTTCAGACTCCGTTTTACGTCATCGTGTTCTTCATCTCCATATCAACAGTTATTTCCGTGCATTTTTAAGGCTAAAACATCTTTGTAAGTTAGAAATCGTATACCCCTGTCCACAGTCTGGAAACCCGTTTGTTTACTCTGGTTTACGCATGAATTGCACACGCTCTGTGATTACAAAAAGCCATAAGTTCAGCAGTATGAACAGCTGGCCAAGCAGAAATCGAGAGCCTTGTTTAAGTTTGACCAGTGGGCTCTAATAAAGACCTGAACAGCTTCAGAGAAAACTAAGCAAATAAGCTACATCCAAAGCGAAGGATGTGATGCATTTAGACCTGTCAGAGTTGATTTGAGCGTAGAATCATAGAAGAGTCAGGCACTGTAGATGTGTAGGGAGGATCCTCGGGGGAACAGGGTTCAAATGGGGTTTGGAATGTTTGATTCCAAATGGTTCTTTGGATACTTCGTAGCATCACAGAAGCTGGAGGAAGAGCTGGAGAATGCAATACAACCTTGTTAGTGTATACACTGCACAACAAACGGGGAAACATCCTTTAGTAAAAGCAACAACCTGAAACTGAAATTGTATTCGCGTTGTGTTGGGACTGTTGCTGCTTGGCCAGATATGTGTATAGTACTTGCTATAGTTGATCCCAATTATTTCTTATTTAGTTGGTGTTTTAGCTTTGCTTTCCTGGGCAGGCTTGCGGTGTTGGATAAGGGTTGGTCCTGCAGTTTTGGAGGATGATCGCCCATGTCCAGCCCTTTTACTCTGAGACAGTGCCTGTTTGACAAACCACTGAAATTCGAACAAGGGTCAGCAAGGAGGTGGGCTAGCACATTAGCTGGTGGAGAGGTTCATCCCTCCATTTTCATTCACTGCAGTTGTTTGCACACATTTTAACCCTGAATTTCCTGATCGGGGTCACAGGGGCTCTGGCACTAATTCCCAGAGACTGGAGGGATTGAAGGGTACTGGCATTACCGTGTCCTGAACGGGACGTCAGTTCATAACAGGGCTGAAGCACTGATTATTGATTCCCCTAACTGACCAACTCTTCAGGTTTTTATTACTGATAACTTCTTTCTTTAGATGACTCTACCTCTATCATTGTGTATGTGTGTGCGTGTGTGCGAGTGTGCGAGTGTGCGTGTGTGCGTGTATGTTCAAAGGCACCTGTCAAGGCATTTCTCTCTCTTCCCTCATGATGTCATAGCCAAAGCATCTCCTGCATGATCTCTTGCTTTGGACAGATTGTTCGTCATACCTTTTTTCAGAGCGGTGGTAACTGTCAGAGAGAGTCTTCAGTGAGTTTGAGAAGAAACTTGTCTGTTCAAATGGAAACGTCAGACAGCTGCATGTTTTACAAGCCACCTGGCTCTGTCAATACAGGTAAAAAAACTGCAATGTAAAGAAACCAGTGTTAAGAACGTCAAGCTACATTAAAATCTGAACTATAAAATAAAAATAAATAAAACACTGCACTTCCATGAAGCCTCAGTTCCAAGTTCATAGGGGTCTTGTTTTTTCCCCTTATACAGTAACCTTGGCCAGGGTCCAAGAGGAATCCTGAGTCTACCACTGGACTTGACACGATACAGAGAAGCAAGTACCCTGATTAGAGCTCCAGTCCGTGACAGGGTTAAGGAGTGTGAGAGAAATTTACAAATGAAAAATGGATGTTTGTTAATTTTTTTTTTTTTTTTTTACAGTTAACATTATTTATGACTAAAGAACTATTGAAGCTCTAAATTAGCTCTAAATCTCGTTAATTGTAGTGATATTAAAATATTTTTATATTTAACCAAATATATTTAACTATGTTTAATAAATCAATGATAATACATTTTTATTCATAACCATTGTAATTCTATACTCACTGGGCGAAGTAAAGATACTTAAGATAATTATGTATGGCTGAACCAATCCTTCATCATAATCCTACTCTAATTAAACGGCTTCCAAAAACAGAAGCACTAACTCTGGACTTTTAATTATGTTTCACCATGTGCAGTACACAAACCACTTACATCTCTATTGTGTATTTTTGTGTAATTTCCCAGTACTAAAAGGTCCTAATAGCTCCCACTGCTCTAATAACAATGTCCTGCCTGAAACAGACCTGTTGCCAGCTATGTGCTGCCTTCTAAGTGAAGCAGTGACGGCCTTGTAATTTGAGAGTGGAGAGGGGGATCATTAGTCTAAAGCTAGTACTGCCTGGGCAAGCCAGATGTGGAGACGTACACATAACGCTAGCAGGCAGGACTGCATGCAAGGACTATCATTTCAGCTCTGATGAGATCTCCTTCAAGCAAAGAGGGAAGCTTCATTAATAGAGGGAGAAGAGGATATCTGATCATCAGCTCTGGGCACCATCAGAAGGTCTGGATTTATGATTGCTAATATGTTGGTTATGAAGGAGAAAACTCCGGCTTAATTCTGAGTTTAGGGGAACTCTTCAAAGACGTTTTGCTGAATGAGAAGTGAATACGATGCTGTCGCTTAAGTTAATCGTGGCGCTCTGTCTGCTTCATTTGCGCCTCGGAGGTGCGTATATGGGGCCCCTCCATCCGGAGATGTCCAACGGCACCTTCCACCACTACTTCGTCCCGGATGGCTTCTACGAGGAAAACGATGATCCCGAGCATTGTCAGATGCTCTTCCGCGTCACCGACGAGACCCGCTGCGGTCCGGACGAGGACACAGACTCTGTGATACACGATGACTTCACCATCCTCAAGCGCCATGTGGAGGATGCGGCGCGCGTACTGGAAGGCATCGGCCGGAGCGTGGCGCTCGACCTGGACGGTGAAGGCAGCTACGGCGAGTTCCTGCGCCGCGAGAGCACTCAGATCAGCGAGGCGTTCGCCACTTCGGAGAAATCGCTGCTCGAGCTGGAGGTGAAGTTCAAGCAGAGCCAGGAGCAGGAGCTGCGAGACGATCACCGGGTGGGGGACGACTTCCTCGCCATGGTGGCGCACGCGCGCGACTCCATGCGCGAGACGCTGGACGTCGCGCTCGCGCTCAAGGACAAGCACGAGCTGCTGTCGCTCATTATCCGCAGCCACGGCACGCGCCTGAGCCGCCTGAAGAACGAGTACATGAAAGTGTGAGCGTGGAGAGCGCGCGTTTACCAAAAGGGGACGTGAAGACTGAGGTGCCGTGGCTAAGTGCAACACTCAGGCGTTCAGCCAACACAATGCAGCTATTATGTGCAATACGATAAGGTAGCGTTACTTTACTACCACACATTTACACTGCTCACAAAAATTAGGGACTATTGTATTATGGGAGATTTCATGTTGAAGTATCCCCTGTTTTTTGTGAGCAGTATATGAGGTAGACCGAGGATAATTGTACTAACACGTCTTGTTTTTTTTTGCATCACCGCGCAACAACCAAAGAGGAGAAACATCTTTACCACTTCCAACAAAAGCAGGGTCAGAACTTGAGTATATATATATTTTTAACACAATAAGTGTTTAAACACAAGGTGTACAGTTGCTACACGGGCAGTTGCAACAGTCGTTTGTTAAGAGTCGTGTGCGTGAAAACTATATAGCAACACAAACGGTTTGTGGTTCGTTGCGTGTCTGAAGGCGCAGGGATGCCCAAAAGGTGCCCATAAATAATACTTTTGCACTATATATACTGTGCAAAAGTCTTCGGCCAACATTTCCTTTGTTGTTTTTGTAACGGTAACATTGTAAAAAATAATGACCATATAGAAATATTGTCGAGCCAAAATTTATATGACACTCCTCTTTTACACTGATGTCCATTCCAGTCTTTGTGAGCTTTAGCACATCTTAGCCTTTTCACCCTGTTCCTCTTCTGGAAAAAAAGTGGTTTCTTGGCTGCTATCCTTCCAAAAACACCATTCCAGATTAAGCTTATTTGCACTGTAGCTGGGTCACCTTGGCATTCCAGTGAAACTGCCAAATGCTCCTATTACTGAAGTGGACACTAAATATTTTCCAGTGTACCCAATAGAAGCTGTTTTTTATTTTTTATTCGATCTTTATTTTTGGTTGTATAAGACTGAGAAGTAATTATATACGGTTATTATATCATTTTTAACAATAATCATCTAATGGTGGCCTAAGACTTTTGCACAGTAATGTATGTATATATGGTCTGGTGACACAGGCTTCGCTACAGCAACCTCAGTTGAAGACTGAACGGTGCTTTCCACCGTTTGCAGGTCAGGCATCACAAGCAAACAAAATTGGCAGTATCTGAGAGAACAGAAGGCAGGAGCAGAGAGATCATCCCCAACTGCTGCAACAGCGACACCATCCAGTCCTTCTTGACTTATTTTCTTATGTCTATGTTGTACACCAGAACTTATTCAAACCTACCCTACCCGATTACTTCTTTTGGCCGTAGATTTTAAAATGGATAGTTTGACATCAGCAATACTCTTAACTCATAATTCGCCATAAAACCCAACTTCACATCTCTAGGGAAATTGAACTGATTTTGTATTTACCCACTCATTTATCTGGATGAATGTAGTCCTGTCCGCCAAGCTCTTTTAACTGATTGAGAGTTCTGTGTTACAACTGTCCCCTGCTAAATATAGTGCACAAATAGGTAGCGAAATGTATCGCTTGGCCCTGCTGCGAAATGTCATTTTCTGCAAACAGATCAGTGATCGCAATATCAAGCGTGTAGATTGAATATACGATATGTAGTGATGTACTGATAAAACTGTACGCAGGCTACCCTACTCACTCTCAGAAATAAAGAGTCCGATTTTGAATATTTGTGTGTGGATGGGGAGCATTTTGTGGGCGGGTGTGTACCTGATACCAAAGTAGGGGTATAACTGGACATCAAGAATGACTGTTATATTTATAATTGTTGGTTTTATTTCAGTGAGTTTGTGGAAGCAGGTTTGAATCTCACTATAGAAATTTGGATATTGCTGCCTGTTGACCTGTTTTTTCATTATCCTATCCTGATCATATAGATTATTCTATTTTGTTAAAGGTGGAGTCCCACCTGCATATGGGCCCAGGTTCGAGTACCTGCAATGCCTTCTTTCATCACATGTAGACTTGACTGGCTGTCTCTGAGGGAGGAATGGCCAGTGCCAGGTGGGCATCTCCCCACGCTGCAGCAGCGACTCTTTCCCAGCCCTGTAATAGACAGGAGTTCCATCCATGGCATGCATATGTTCTCCAATATAAGTGAGGTTAAAAATGTGAAAACAAAATATATATACAATATAACATTGTTTCAGCTTCTGTGGTGCTGAGATAAGAGTCAGCTGCTCAGTTCCTGAGAACCTGGGTTCAAACCCTGGGCTGGACTTGCAGTGTCAAGGTGTTGTAGTGTGTAGTGGCAGCTCATCTAATGAACTCTGGGGCAGGCTATAGACCTGCCTACCAGGCTGACCAAGGTAAATGGGATAAAAAAGTTTCATTATATTTCATTGTTACATCCTGAAATGTTAGGGGAAACCCAATTGAAGGAACTACACTGTTCACAAAAAACATTTCAAAATGAAATATCCCCTCATTTTTGTGAGTAGTATATGTATCGAATGTTGCTTTATTTCTGAGAGTGACCATACAGATAAGCTGCAGAAGACTGGATGAAATGAAACCATTCCTTTGTAGCATATTAATAAGGGTCCATTAGGTTATGGTACTCAGGCATTGCGACACAATAAACTGTCCCAGCATTTAAATAATGTCTAGGTATTTATATTCAACTGGTAATAATAATAATGGTGTTTCTTCTTTTTTAAAAATCAATATTGAATTTTACTTTACAATTACTTGAATGTTTTGCAACACCACAGAAAACTGATGAGGAGTTTTCCAGGGTGCACGTTCTATCTGAAAATCATATTCACATGAATTTCGTCATAACGTTGCCAGCAAAGTCCCCAGCTTTGAATGTTAATCTGTTCTTTTATTCAGCACTGGGGATTTGGTTGTGTCTAGTTAAACATGCAATCCGACTATCCTCCTAAATACATACCGCTTAATGTGTAAAATAGCATGAATATTATTATTAAAAGGAGGAAATATATTTGTAAGGGCTTTACTTTCCATGAGAAGTTTGAAAATGTTAATATGAGCTTTTCAAATGCCATACTGTGAGTGTCTATATATATATATATATATATATATATATATATATAAATAATTTTTGCCAGAAGAAGCATCCATAGGTTATTCACGTGTTCTTACAATATGAATATATTTGAGTAATTCTATGCAGAGAGGCAAAAGAGAATGGGCTGACATATCCTCAGACCAACCAAGATAACTGCAGGCAGGATTATTGGACTCCAAAGCTTCTACCATGTGTAGTTGCATTCCTGAGAGGTTGTGTTTGTTCCACTTTGTAATAAAAGAAAACTTTAAAGATGGAAGTTGCGTGTGTTTTGCTGCTGGAACACTACACGTCATATTTTAAACGCAACTCGCAGACAGATTCAATGTGGAATCCAGAGCCATAAAGAGAAGACAGGCAGGCTTCCAGTTGTATGAAGAAATCTGTTGATAATACAAACTGGCTCAGGATGTTGGGATACGCTGGCTGATACCTCAGGCTGCTCAGAGCAAATGCAGAGAGCAAGTGGCATAAATTCACCAAATCCAGGTCACATCAACATCAAGTGCTGTCTATAGCTCACAGAAAACAGATGGCCGAACTGTTGTTTTTGTTTTTTTATTTAAAGGGGGATAGAAATTAACAGAGAGATTAACTTTGACAGCAGCATGTTCACTGATCATTTGTGAGCACACTACAAATAATCCTCCAAAGCCTGAGTCTTTATGTAGGAATTTTATTGGCTTTAAAATTGGCCCTCCCACATGCATGTGCATGTAGTGTGAGAGAACTTGTGCCAAGCCAGAGTCTGTAAGAAGAGCCGAGGGATTACCAGCAAAGCCCGTGAGCAAGTTTTGTATGTGAAGGATTGAAAGACATGGGTTCTTTACTCGAACGTTTCTTTTGCACAGTCGTTCTAACAGCTGTTCGAAACTTGCTCCGTTTCCCCAGACACACTGGGTGTTTCCCCCCCCCATAAACATGTAGTTTTAGGACAGTTGTAAAGTGGAAATTGCCAATGTTCTGTGTGGTTTCTCAATTCTCTGATCTCTCCATTTCTGCCCAGCAGGACACCGAGTAACAGAGTGAACAATTTTACAGCCAGAGCAGTCTTTTATCAAAGGCTGAGATAAGAGAAGAGAAGGTAAGATAACATAGCCTTTTATTATACCCCAAGGGGAAATGTGTCATGTTACAGCAACAAAATGGAAGAACAGATTAAACATAGCTTACACTAACTATAAATTCCAAAAGTCATAATTACAAAACCACACCTTCAGCTAATAACAGGAAAGGAAATGATTGTGTAACCATGAAGCAGGAAAACTCTGAGCCTATGCTGTGTCTTTGCTCTGTGCTTTTGTAAACACTGCTTATGTGTGAATGCGTACAAGGGTCTTCAGCACTGTCTATAGCTACCTGATGTGGCTGTAAGCTTTCACCCCATATAAGCAGGATCTATACCTGGCGCCTTGCTGGACAATACGCAGGCAAAATCGGTCATGTCTGAGGAAGAGCAGGTCTGATCGGGATCATCTCCCACCACTGCAACAGCAGCCAGATTGGATGATTGAAGGTGGTAGACGGACACAGTGCGTTTAGCTTGTTCCTCTGTGCAAATTCCCTTCCATCCACTCTGCCAATATCTCTGACATTTGTCTTCAGGAACTCTGAAATTCAGAAAGATGGAAGCCTCCTGCCAAAGACAAACCTAAATGAACCAGGCAGGGTCAGCATTGGAAACCAGTGCTCTATCAATAGAGTCTCTGGTTCGTATGACACCTCTGGTGAGCTGATTGCATGTTGGTTTCTCTGGGGAGGTTCCTCACATTCATGCTCCCTTGGCAGGAGTCCCTGGTTTGTGTGGATGTACTGTTTATGCACAGCGTCTGTCTGCCTTGTCAGGGGCACCCCTTGTATCCTGTGACAATATTAAATCAGACGGTTTGTTTAAAGGAGCCAATACAGACTGAAAATAGGATGAATATACATTTAAATGTAACTATTAACAAAACATTATAACAACACAGATGCTGGGAAGACATGGGCGTATCTATACTTTGGGTAATCTTCCAAACTCTCCAAATCTTGGCATGGGATATAATTGTAGTTATTCTGTAAAATATACATCCCTACAGTACAATATCAGCTCTGAATACAGTAATCAGAAAATTGCTATCCCAACTGCAGTTTACTGAAGAAGTTTACTGTAAAAACTACCATTATGTCACAGTTAAAAGGTGATGATGAGAACAGTGCAGATAATAAAACATTACAGTATTAATATGTAATAAATTACCACACCAAATATAGAAAAACTGACTGGAAAATGAAGAAGCCTAGTGCCCACTGGTGCCAAGGGCAAAATTATGAGGTAAGCAGGAAGAAGATGTGTCTCGTGAATCTCTCAGCTAAAACGAATCTCGCTGCAAAATGCATCGAGAAGTTCCAAGGCACCACTGTACCTGGATTTCTGCAGTCAAGCACTGTAATCTTCATTTAAGCCAAACCAACAGGCAAACATGCTGTACCAAATGTAATAACACACAAAGAGTTACATTTTGTACTGTACACAAGTGTGAACAGATTAAACGATTGGAATTAAAAGACACTGGCCAATATTAGTAATGTTGTAAAGAAGTAATTAGTAATCATTATATGAATGAATCAACAGATAAAATAACCATAGGAAATTGTAACAGAGGCACCCCTGTCTGTGTCGTACGCTACGAAATCAGGCTCCATCATTCACCTTCAAGATAAATTAGGATATCAGCTGAGAGCCGGACCACTGGACCTCACAGCCATGTTCCAAAATCTAGTAGACAAATTAACTATTGTAAGTTTTGGATGAAATGTCGTATATATATATATATATACATATACATATATAT
>JAUZST010085352.1:0-20096 GCA_034779995.1 Parotocinclus haroldoi
CGCTCACACACACACACACACACACACACACACACACACACACACACACACACACACACCCTAACCCGATACATACACACACACACAACCCTAACCGCAGCAACTCCGGTTCAAATCTGGGTCATGGCAAGCTTTTAAAGCTTTCTATTCTGACTTACAGCAAACTTTCTTTCTTCTTTCTACTATATTACTGTGTTACTGTTGAAAGGCCAAACACAGAACATGTAATCATCAAGAAAGCAACCAACTCTAATGGCAAGGGCTGGTGGCGCAATGGATAACACATCTGACTACGGATAAGAACTTTCTAGCTTTTACTCCTGGCTGGTTCGGGCTGTTTTTTAATGTCTTTTAAACTGTCAGCCATTCAACTACACAGGCTTCATCCCTTCATGTTTATCAATACACAGTTTCCATATCCTTTTCTAGTCATCTTAATGATGCATTTTTATAAAACATTTTTTATCAAATTATCATAAACAGATAAATGGGAAAAGCTCAGTGCTGTAGCTCCGAAATGTTGCTTTGTAAATTTTAGTTTATTATCACTTCAACCATAAATATCAATCTCCTTTAAGTTACTGGAAGATGATGTGTGCCAGTATGGACACTGGGCTCCCTGCAGCCTCTGAGATCGCACTGTTAGCTCCAACATCCCTTTCAGCCACATACAATAATGTCAAGAAAAGTGAGAAGTGTGGATTCATTCTAGTCACAATGGCACACAGTCCCACATGATCAAATCACTGCACAACAGCTGCACAGTTTTAACACAATGCATATATTCAGTGAAGCATTCATACACAGACCTGGCAACCAGCATTGACTGTGTTGGGTCAATAATCAATATTACTGAACATTGCCCATTTTATTCTGGTTCAGTATTTTGAAAATGACCTACTCGTTTGTCCGCAGCACAAGAACGCATGTTAACTTTACTCTCCCAAACAGATATTTATTGTACACTTGGTCAGACACTTGGGTAACGCTGAGGCAATTGAAAAACCTTATAGCAGGATGCCCATACACCAGGATGGCCTGGTTTGGAGTAGCAGTGGTACCTTCCAGCTGTTTTTGGGCATCTTAAAGGCACAAAATCAGTTACATCAGCATCTACTTTCTAGAAATTAATTTCTATTCAAATGAAATGCATATACACTCTGCAGTCACGTTATGAGGTATACATATTCAACCGCTCGTTAATGCAAATGTTTAATTAGATCGAGCTAGCTTGTTTCTTCAACATGACAATGTGTGAATTTGCATACACTTAATAATCCGTACTTGTATTTCTGCAGTTATCCAAATATTTAAGTGTATACAGCAAACTCTGATCTGGAAATCTAATAAAGAGCGCTGGATTTAATTCCTCTACTCAGATTCCTCAGAGCATATTTAACCACGCTACAATCAGATACAATTTTCTAAATCTGAGCATGTATGCAAATGTAATATGAGAGTGTAACATGGTTACCAGGTCAGCTTATTCTTAAGAGACTTTGCTGTCTTTGAAATTAGCTTCCATTGACCTGCATTGTTTCCGCTTTGTGACTTGATGTGATTTACACAGAGAAATGCAGAAATTCTTAAGACCAGGTTAACTCGGCTAACGTTGCTACCAAGAATGATAAATGGCCCTGAACGTTTCCCTATGAGAGCCCCTGAGCTACACTTCGATTACTTAATATTACAGGTTATCTTTGTGAGATTACAAAAAAAGTTGGGACAGTACGGAAAAACGCAATGCACAATAAAAAATGCAGTTCATAATATTTTAGATTTTCCTGATCAACTTCATTTCATTTGTTAATGAACATTCATTCCTCCATTTCAGACCTGCAACACATTCCAAACAAGTTCGGACAGGGACAACTTAAAGCAAGTGATTAATTAACTATTTAGATTAACTAAATAGATATATGTTCACATGTCAACATGTGATTGTAAAAAAAAAATAAAAAAAATAAATAAATAATATATATTATATATATTATATATATATATAAAATATGACATAAAAATCTAAGTACATGTGAGTAGCACTGTGTTTGTTCCATATTTGCATTTTCCAAACCACCTGATTTTTTTTAGATTCAGGATTGTATTACTGTTTTGATATTTTTGCAGTGACATCACAGGTTTACAGAGGTAAAGAAGCATGGCACACCTCATAGAAAAAATATGGTAATCTTCTTAAAGCAGCCTAGCCTTTGTAAAATTATATTAAGACACTTTAAAAAACGTATCCATCCATTCTTAAGTGACAGAACACTGAAAAATAAACCATTTTGGGCATGCTATGGGTCTATGGCTCTCCAATACTAGCTACAGTTCACAGAGATAACAAAGAGCTACACGAACAACATACAATGGGCTAGAAAACATGGTGTAGAAAATGTCAGAGCAAGCCTTACTTTTTAAGATGATTCAGGATTTTCAGCCTGTGGGGATTATTAGTCATATCAGTTATATCAGCTAGCATTACTTTCGTTAAGGCGATCTGCTGGAAAGTAATGCATTATAATGCTGATCAGGAACGTCAACTCTCACAGAAATAATCAGATAATTAATGATGATAACGGCACCGTCAACATTTTAAGCAAATTAATTCTTTCCTCTTATTCCTCCTATTTTTTTTACCAATTTAGTTTTTTCACCAATACGAAGCACTGACTTTGGGGCCTGATTTAAAAAAAAAACTGCCTGTTCAGCTGCTTTTCACAACTTCCAAAGACCTCACAGTTCACCTCTGCTCACCATTTCATAGTAAATCTTGACAGGCAGCCAGAGCAGCAATCCTTGTTCTGATATGATCTGGTGCACCACCCATGTGGGCTTACATAATCTAAGAATGCTGATGCTGCAGCCAATGACTCTCAAACAGGGCAGTCACCAAAATGGAAGTATAAGCTTAAAAGAGTGTCGATCCCCAAATAGACTGACATCAGACTTTGAATGCACTGTGAAAATATAAGGAACACAGAACCAACATACAGTGGTAACTCACTTCTCGAGTAAAACAGTTTTTTTTAAAGCAAATCTTGTAAATTTTAAACTGTTCTGTACAGATCCACACTGTATAAGGTGTTATATGCATTGACAGAGTTGGATTAATGTACAGGTGTTCCAATAAATCCTGCATAATTTACATTTATCATGAGGTTTAAGGAGTGTTTGAAAGCAGTCTATACTGGATCATAGTGGAGCCTATTAACATGTTTAAAACAGTCTCATTAACACGGGCCACAAATTGTGAATCTGAATCACTGCCTACTGAATTGTGAACAGCTTTTCGGCTGAAACTATTTGTGCAGCATTCCAAGCACGGAGCAAACAATGAGAACAGTGACGAAATTTTCTAGTCAAAAGTCGAATCAACAAATTCCAAGGTGGTTAAGAAACAAGGTACCACTGTATTTGATATTTACCTCTGCACCCTCACACAAACCCATGTTCACAATAAATTAATGTAACAGGTAAACAGGAATGCCACAGTCACATTTATTTCTGTGGTTATTTTAACAATGAAGCGTTGAATCAGTTATTTATTATTTAAGTCAAAAGCCAAACATGTACAGGTCTATAGTGGCAAACCCCAACCACCCAACCACCCTGGCTGGCCTAGAAGTTATATCTATAGAATTAAACCTAATTAGCCGCAAAGCAAGTACAACCGTTAGATCTGTGTCTATGAAGTACTGTGATGCCGACAGCGTGCTTAGACACATTTCATGTTTATTTGTAGTTTGCGTACAGACCAGTGGGGAAGTGGGGAAAGGGGACAAATTAGGCAACAGGGCTCAGTGCAAGTATACCAAAAGTGGCACTCAAAACACAAACTAAATATATCACTTACGTATCAGCAACATGCATCAGCAGGAGTCTCATAAACAAATGACTGGCTGAGCCATGTTTAAAGCCACCTGCACACATGCATTCCCCCTGCATTCGTAAAAGCACTGTGCTGTTCATGTGTGGCTGTACAAGTGTAAATGTGACAAGAACACAATTCTACGAGACTGACTGGCCGATTCTGGTTACAGCCGCTCACGCTGAAAACCATCCGATTCCAGTCAGCGGCCAAACAAATAGTGCATTTGATTTCTGTTATGAAAAGTTTAAAATATAATAACCAGAAAATATAAAACTATAGCATGTAGGTAAGTCAAAAATGTTCGCTGATCATTCAACCTTCACTGAAAATCTGATTCCAATGCGGTGTCTAAGAACACCACTGTAAAAAAATGTAATAAATAAAAAATCCATTTATTTACAGATTTACGACTGCAGTGACGGTCATAAATAAAAACTACTTGCCTATCAGCAATTGATTTGGTACTATGTAACTTCATTTTCTGTTACACTAGAGTTCACATTTTACCATTCTTTTTGTTTTGTTTTTTTACCTTTTACTCAATGAGTATTTATTGCAAACACTTTCCCTTATTAGAAATAAACAATGTTTAACATCATGTTTCATTTAATCTTTTGAGGCTTGCAAATGCTTGAAGGCAAGACTTTGAGTCTGTGCAGAGCATAGCCTAGTTCTTTTTGTTGTTGTGTTGTCTCTATAAAGTCGAATGCCATGTGTAGAGCTTGTGCTTCTGTTGTGAAAACTGAACTATGTGGGTGTAAGACAACGCTGGTAGATTCTTCCTTTGTCACGACTGCTGCAATCTGTGCAGAGTTTCCTCTTTTCCCCCCAAATGTTTTCATGCTTATCTCAAGGGGTCTGATGAAGTTAGGTTTTGATACATATAGAAGGAGTAGCGGTATGATAAAGACGGTTTGTTAAGCTGAGTTTTGTGGATTGTCCTTATTGAAGTCTACTGAAAATAGAGTTTTGTTTTTCTGTGTTTAAGAGATGGTTCTCAGGCTTCAGTAGAAAGGCTTTGTGTCGGGCATGTTCAGTAGGCTCCAAGGGCTAATCTTATGCCTGAGTGGTGGCCTGTTTAGATAAGACTTTTTTAGTAGCACAAAGTTTTAATCAGAAGGGGGTTGAAATTCTGCACCCCACCTGGTGGGGTGTCTATGGTGTTTATAAAATTGAGTTTTATGTCCAGGATTGGTCGTAAGTATTTTACATCTTTTACAAACAGGATGAGAGTGTTGTCAAATTGGAGTTGTGGTTGAACTGGAGGTTTTTCCCTTTACAAAAGTGAATATCTGTTTTCTTTTCTTTGGATAATTTGAAGCTATTTTTGTGTGGACCATCTTAACATATTGTTCATGTTTTGTTGCATTTGGTGTTCAATGCTTCCGATTTGCCTCTAGCTCCTATGCAAGGTCATCAACATACATACTGTATAAAATGCATGGGGTGATTACTTTAGACACAATGTTTATTTTTCGGTTAAAAAGTGTAACTGATAGAATGCTTTGTTGCTCTCTTCTGTTCTGGTTCAATTATTTGCTGTCCTATTTGTCATTGACAAAACGTTTTCCACTTTGCGTTTTGGTTTATTATTTGTCGTGCTTTGGCTCTAACAATTCTAAGCTTATGTTATATGAATTGGGAAGTGGTTGCTCCCACATAAATCATACAGTACTCCCCATGTCAATTCCGTTAGTATATCTGGGGTGGAATACGTTCAATGACACAATCAGACAAAGGCTGTTTGAATTCCTCAATTAATTTTCCCTCTATTGTTGGGGTCCCAACTTCCCCATAATGGATTATGACCACTGAAATCCCCCGCTAGTAAGAACGGTGGGTTGCTCTATCAGATCCGCTGGTGCTTTTAATGAGGGGTTGGTATTTTGTTGGACGTACATGGTGCACATTATAAACATCTTTGTGAGGTATGGTAAAATCTACAGGGATATTTTGTTTGGTGTTATTTGTTTTTCCTGAAGGCAGATCTAGTTTGCCCATCTCTACAGTTCCATCGTATTACTGAGTCTGTATTCATTTACACTGCTCACAAAAATTAGGGGATGTTTTATTATGGGATATTTCATTTTGAAGGATTGGAAGATTTTAGTTTTAGATGACCCGGGACCCGTGGTCGTATTTTTGGTACTTGAAGCAGCAAAGTGGGTAAGAAAAGAAGGGTTCCACCTCCACTTCCATGTACTCTACTTCAGGAAGTATACAGTACCAGTCAAAAGTTCAGATGAAACCTTTTCATTATTTAAAAGTAAATTTTCATTATTTATTTTTCTGCATTATAGACTAATACTGAGGTCATCAAAACTACGAAAATATAGATATGGACTTATTTAGTAAACAAAAGCGTCAAACACACCAGCATTTGTTTTACCTTTAAAGTATCCGTGTTATTGCAGGAACTACTAGCCTAAGTAAAGGAAAACAACAGTCAATTAGTACTTTGTCAGTCAAGCCAAAATTTCAAGAACTGTGAAAGTATCCTCAAGTGCAGTCGCAAAGACCGTCAAAGGTTATGATGAAACTGGCTCTCATCAGGACCACCCCAGGATAGGAAGACCCCTGTTGCACAGGATAAGTTCACTACTAGTTACTAGCACAGAAACTGCAAGCTAACAGCACCCCAGATACAAGCCCACCCAAATGCTTCACATAGTTAAAGTAGCACACACATCTCAACATCATCTGTTCAGAGAAGACTATGTAAATCTGGACTTTATGGAGGAATTGCTGCAAAGAAGTCATTTGTGAGGAAGAACAACAAGAGGAAGAGAAAGGTTTGGGTCAAGTGACATAAGGAACAGACATCAGAGCAGTGGAAATCTGTCCTTCTGCCTAGTTAGTCCAAATTTGAGATTTTTGGTTCCAAACACTAAGACGCAGAACGGGTAAGCGGATGGTTAGTACATGTGTAGTTCCCACCATGAGGTATGGAGGAGGAAGTGTGATAGTATGGGTGTGTTTTGCTGGTGACACTTTGTGATTTATTCCAAATCCAAGGCACACGTAACCAGCATGGATACCACAACATTTTACAGCAACATTCCATCTCATCTGGTTTGTGCTTTGTGAGGCCATTATTTGTTTTCCAACAGGACAATGATCCCAAACACACCTCCAGGCTATCTAAGGGCTATTTCACGGCTATTTAACTGAGATGGTTTGAGATGAGTTGGACCACAGAGTGCTCAGCACATCTGGACTTCTGGAAAAACATTTCAGCTTATTCCCTCATATAGCTGTGGTAGATGTAATTAAATCAAAAGGTTCCTACTTTTATGTAAACATATTTTGATTTGTTTAACACTTAATTTTACTATATGATGTAAACATGATCCTTATGTGGTCCTTCATAGTCTGGACGTCTTCAGTATTAAAAAAAAAATCTAATAAACATTGAAAGAAAATATGTGTCCAAAGTTTTGACTGGTACTGTAGGTCAGTTAAAGGGAACAATATAGATATTCATCCTGCACAGATAGCCTTGTTTTTTATTACAATTTGTTTCACATGTGTTACTCATTGTGACACTAGTTCCTGAGTACTCTTGGCTTCCTCCAGATCGCACCAGTCCCTGCATTGCATAACTCCTTTGCAAATATTGAGTGAGGGAAGGCTTTTGCTTCAATCTTTATAAGTTATTTTACACTCCGCATATTTTACACTATACCCATGATCCCTTTTTTGATTGTGAAGAATGACAGTTTAGTCAAACTGAAGTCAGGTTTCCTAAATTCAAGAATTACGAACCTGATGTCTATGGGACTATGTGAGTTAGGTTCAACCTGGCGTTGGTGTATGTGCCCATAATGTGACTGGGGTGCTTGTGGATTCTCTGCTGGTTACTCTGATGAACTTATCCTGTGCAATAGAGGTCTTCCTTTCCTGGGGCGTTCCTGATGATAGCCAATGATTATTTTGGCTTGACTGACCTTCACTTCTTAAAGTAATGATTAGAACATAACTCAAGTAGGCCTATTCACTGAATACCAAGTGTACCTTTTTCTCAACAAAACTGGTGGTCTCAAAAATCTGAATCTGGTGTTGGATGGTGTAATAAAGAGGACACTCCACAATGCATATAAGTCATATTTTTTGCATCGCAATGCATTATGCCACGATACATTGTACCACCCCTATTACATATAATGTACTTGTATAACAGCATGGACAAAAATGTGTCACCTTGCATGTTTAAGGTGTAAATAACTTCAGGCTTCTGTGGATAGCGTTGCACGAGGAAGATCAGGCTATTATGTGGACATATGCCTGGAAATTCTGAAATTGTAAAAACGAGATACAGTACAGTACACATCTCGTATGATGTGTAGAAAATAGATCTAAACGGGTGTTAATGACTGGCAAAAAGGTGTGACTGCATTTTGGGTGTACATAAGGCCATAGTGTGAAAAAAGTATCTGAATTTGCAGTCGTATCAATGCAGCAGTGCATCTACTGTATGTATCTACAAGTAGTGGTAAAAAATACCAGTCTACAGGAAATTCACAGAAAACCTCAGGAAGTCTTTAAATGGGGACTGCATGAAAGATGTAATTCAAGCTGAAAGAGTAACTGTGATGTATTGGGGGTGTTTTAATTATGCAAACATTGGTTGTTTGGTTGAAGTGACAAAGTTGAACAACAATGCCTACATTGAGCTGCTGAACAACCAGGATTCTCTTTTGATCATTATCTCACAGCACAACAATCCTATCCCTGCATTCCAAGATCTTCAATCTCATGTTCATAGGGCTGCCTGAAATGATGAACACTAGGCAGCAGTAGCACATCTAAGCTGGTTTGCAACATCCTCTTCAAAATTTGTGGGAGGACCTGGAGCAACATGAACCTGGGTAAGATGGTAGGAAATGCATCAGGGGAAGGGATTCATGCTCCTCCATACCTCACACTCGCTAACTCTTTCTCACACAAGCAAACAATTATGGAATCACAAACGGTCTTTTTTGACAGGATAACATATTGTTAGTTGTATTTATGATGTGGAGCAGCATATTAAAGCTGCGAGAAACAAGTGCAGGGTTTCTTCCATCACTTTTTTCTCTGGTGTGCTGCGTTGTGAAGTCACGGTACTTCTTACTCAGCATGTTTCTTGTCCCACGGTGTGTCAGCTTTCTGCCACAAATAGAAACTAATTCTCAATAGACACTAATCCACAACTCTCCCACAACAAACACAGTCCTCCTGCTGCAAAGTGCACTTGCAATGGAATATATGTATAAATTAAATAACAGATTTCAGCAGCTATCTGCACTGAGCCGCATGTCTTGAAATCATACAAACTCTAGCAAGTGTGCCCGGGAGCTCCACAAATGCCGAGTGCCGTGTTTTTTTGTCAAGATAAGGTTGCAAGATTGGTTGAGAACCAAATTCATTGAGTATTGAAGGCATATCAGGTCAAGTGCAGAGGTATGACTGTAGTTTAAAAGCATAAACATGCTTGGAAATCAACACTTTTCCTAGACTTTCTGCATAATGTTATTTGCCCATGAATTCCTGATGGATTCCTGTCTGGAAACACTATTTGTCATCCCTTTTCAATTTTTCAGAAAAAATTCAATGGAACTTGAGCAACAATCAGATAACCTGCTGTGATGTAAACAAGAAATAGACAAGCATTTACAAGTTAAAAGTATCAAATCGTCCACTTATTCCGCAACATTTCTTGCCCTATAAGACTGTACTTCAGCCAACAAGTGAAAAGCACTGCCCTATTCGATCTGTAGATCGATAACGCGCGCATGTGCCAATCGCAACAGCAGCTCGTGTCAGATTTGACCTGACGTCACGTAGAGCCTGCATAAATAGACAACACTGGTTGAAGGAAAATCTCCTTCTACGCAACAAGCGACCAGTTCATATGACATGCATTTGTGTATTTCTATTTAAGACATAACTTTGTTTTACCCCCACAAGGGTACAAACTCTACAGACTAGAGATGAAAACAGAACGTGCCGTGCTAACGTCAAATAGCAATGTGGAACTGTGGACTGTTATATTAACAGTTATTTAATAAGTACACGTTGCATTGTTTAGCTAGTCCTGTAAGGACGATGTGCACAACTACCCAGTGTCTGTGTTTAAAGAAAAGATAACAACAGCTGCACTAGCATATTGAAAACATCTGTCTCGGAGGCCATGGCTCAGGACGTAGCTTAGCATTGCTATTAAACCGGCGCCAGATATGATAAAAGTCCGGTTCTAAAAAGGGATACCAACTGAAGACACGAGAAATACTAAACAAACAGCACGTTATAGCTGGTAAGCACCATTTTCCATCCTAACTAGCATGTCTAGAGCAGTAGGAAAAGACGACCATGGACCTCGGTGACACAATGTTGTTTTAACGGTTCAACATTTATACAAGCTCTGACAAAACCCACATTCAGACGTCGCAATAGCACCAAGTCACCCATAACTCACCTCATGTTCTCGATGTCCCTCCCGCCGCTTTTTAGAATACATAAAGGAATAGCGATCACGGCGAGCAGCATCATATAAGCCACGTAGAAACATTTTTTGAAATAGAAGACGAACGTGCTGCTGGTCCATAACAGGACCGGTACAACAAGCAGCGGTAACATCCAAAAAACCTCCATACCGCCTCCACACCGACTCTCTCTCACGCGCGCTCTCTCTTTATAACACACACACACACACACTATCTCTCTTAAACTATCTCTCTTTCTCTCTAACACACACACGCGCTCTCTCTTAAACTCACACGCGCTCTGTGTCTCACACAATGTCAGTGTACAGTACTGCGTTACGACAGAGTAACCGACGCATACCTTCCACCCCCACCCACCCCCCAAATTAAACGCTTAAGTAATTTGACTGTTTAGATGAGAAAGAAAAAAACTAAAATTAAATAAATAGCTGCAGTTTGTCACGTCATAAAGAGGGACGAATGCGAATGTTTTCTCAAACCAACGAAACATGCGGACAATTCACATGCATTTCCGGGTTCTCCTTATCTACGTTCAGACTTGAGCCTAGTAAACGAAAACGTAAACCGGTTTTAAATTAGAGAGTAGGTTCATAAGGTAATGTATTTTCCTTCCTAAAGCATCACTTCTTAGCAGTGAATCAGACAGTCTTAGGCTCACCATACACTAACCGACTGTGAAAAGAGTCTGAATTGATCTTTAAACACTGACACTCTCTCACATCTCATCAGCTTGTTGAAGACTAGTCACAAACTGTTATTCTGCAAAGACTGGACTGCATCTTGCCTGGTGTAGATTATTAGCTGTTTTTTATTTAAGGTCCATAATTAATAACTGAATACGTGTCTTTCAGTAAACCCACCCTCCCCCCTACTAGGAATTCACCTTTACCCCCATAAACCCTAAGAAATATGCGTATGTGTGTGATTTGTGTGTAGAGAAAGGAGACCCTTAATCATTAGAAGTCATAAACCACATCTGCACTAATAAGCAGCTGTGGTAGATCCCTTGCTCAGATAAGAAAAGGTAATTCGGTGGGAAAAGGATGCAGAACAGCACTTGCGGTGAATGATCAGTGGGGGATGTATGTGAGTGGTTGGGTCATAAATTTCAATACACACAAATAGAGACAGACTGGCTGTAAATAAGGTAGAAAACCAGAAGGAAGAGACCTGCATTTTACAACTTGCCGGCACTGTGTCGTGTGGCAACTTCTCCTGATCGATCAGTAAAGAACTCGAACCGACTGCAGATTACGTTGCTTTCTTCAACAAACTCATTAAACGAACACGCGAAGTGGGCTAAGGCGATGTCTGAGAAAGCCACTTAAACACTGGTCACTAATTGCAAGATTGCAACTGGACTTTACCCAATGACTAAATTAATAAATAGATAAATAAAGCACACAGATAGAAATGTCAAATAGTTGCCAAGCTCTGCATGCAGTTACATCTCAGGCAGATATGTAAATAATTACAGGTGTGATCTTATTAGACTGGGTCTTACCACAAGATGAGGTAAACACACTTCTCAATATAAAGCCCCATAGAAAGACTCCCATAGCTGACTTTTGGGTAGTGTACCTGGCATTGACATGTCTCTATGACTCACTCCAAGGCATATGCCTGGTTAACTAGGCACTGAGAAAAGTAGGATGGTCCATATCTATTTCCAGGTGCTTAGCAGAAGGACATTTGCTGTAATTGCTTTCAAAAGTCAAACACACTTATTCAAAGCCAGATACATTCCTTTACTTGCTTTGCTGCTTCCATTAGTAGATCTACCCTGGTGGTACCCTAAAAAAGCCTGTTGGCAGCAACAAAAAGTTATGGCCAATTTAACATTTAAGAGCAGAGCAGGAATCTCAAATGTCCAACAGCAGTGAATGCAGCAGGAGATAACGCCAGAACTGCAAGCGATTGATTTGTTTGGAGAACACACCATGGTGTCCTTAATGGATTTGAAAGGCACCTATAAATACAATGCATTATTTTTAGTAGAAGTAGTAGTACTAAAAAAAATAAATAGTCAGGAGTCGTGAGGAAACTTAAAACGAGACATGCGAGGAAACTTAAAACGAGACATGCGAGGAACGAGGTAAAAACTGATTATTTGTCTATCAAGAAATGAAATTATAGTGAAAACACAGAACTAGTATAGTTGCGATGCTAATTTGAGATGATAAAAACCAGGTTGAATAACATTATAACTAGTAATGTTAACTAGGTCTGATGTTAGTCCTGTATAAAGTATGGAGAGTCTAAGCGCTTAACGTGACAAAAGCTTAACGTGGCTTAATGTATTAACCCTTTCACGCATGGTGTCCACTACAGTGGACAGATATTTAGACTTAATTTTAAGCCACATGAATAGAAATTTTTATTCCAAAACTACAGAGGGGTGTCTCCTGATCCTTTACTGTACTACAGTAGTACAGTAACACAGCCTGTAGTGGACAACATGCATTAAAGGGTTAAACAATGAGCACACCATACTTCACTAATTTATAACTTTTTATAGTACTGTTTACTACTGTAATGATGAACCTGTACTACAGATTAGAAATTATACATTTAGTAGAAAAATGTAACAAACGTTAATCTTTAATAAGTAATAACCCATTGAAACCAAATTACCAAAGGGAAAAAAAACTTACAGTAGCTTAATGTATTAAAACAGCAACTCAGGAACATTATTTTGTATCTATTAATCTCCATAAGAACTGTTTTAATATGTTCAATCAAGATAAGCTGATTCCTAATATTAGGTTTCAATGGGAGGAAATGAAAATGTATGAGTTGAAAAAAGTAAAAAATAAAGTGTATTTAAGATACATTGCTCGGACTTTTTCAAATATAGTGTATCCCATAAGTGAGTACACCCTCACAGTTTTATAACTATTTTATCATATTTTTTAATGTGACAACTCTGAAGATATGACATTTTGATACAATGTACAGTAGTCAGTCTACAGCTTGTATAACAGTGTAAATTTACTGTGCCGTTAGAATAGCACAACACACAGCCATTAATGTCTTAAATAATGAATGAATGGATTGTTGAGACTGTAAATGGCAGGCCATGCCCCTTTGCAATGTGTGCATGCTATTTCTTATCAAACTGTGATAACTGTGATTATAACCGTCTGCCATACATTGACAAACCTAAAAACCCTTTTCGCCACCCTTTAATTATTTTTTTAGCTCTGCTGCTGGCTGCTTCTGAGCTGTATAGAGACCTCATCTATTGTTCACCTCAATAGCTACTTTCACATCAAACATTTCTAGAGACTAGCTAGGGAGGAACTAAGTTAGTTCTAACGCAGAGAACTAAGCTAATTCCAGGGCCTTTTTTGGTTGTTCTTACAAGTTGGAACATAGTGTGAGTGTGATACTGATGTGGCATTCACTGGTCAAATGTCACTGGCATCTCCTCCATTGGATCAGTAAAGCCCGGACTTTACTGTTGGTCAATTTGTCTAATATTTGCAGCTGTCCATTACTCTGACTGAAAGCACAGCAGTTCAACCATTCGGAGAGATGTTGGGGCATTATGGGAAATGTAGTGCTTGTGGTGATTTTGCATGGCATAACATGTAGTTCTGCTCAGTCTATCAATGAAATAGACTTGGTTTGGACACAGCAACATTTTACTAGAGCATGTGTCAGGGTCTGCTACCCCTGCTCCAGAGTAAAGTAAATAAGCTGAACCTAAATGGGCCCAACTTAAACGAGTGAGAAAGTCTGCATTAACAAAAGCAAAATATCATGCAGGGGTTGTTGTCAGATAGCAGGACTTCACCAGACCTGCTGCAGCTATTTTCAAATTTATAACACCATAGAAGCACAAAAAATCCCTATTTCACCGTCAGCTATTAAGCCCATATTTAGCCCCAACATTTGTACAATGTTTCTTTAAGATTTAAATTTTAAAATAAAATTCAAGAGAATATTATTTTCATCAACACTGTAGTTTTTTCTTACATAAGTGCACTGTATTACAAAGTACAGCAATTCTTTAAAAAAAAGCTCTGTGTGACTTTTTTGAACATGGGCGTAACTCCAAATTGTCTGTTTGTATTTTGGTCAGTGTAGGAGTCCTTATATAATTATGAAGTGTATAGAAATACCCCAATACAACTAGACTAAAATCCAACATGTTAATAATAATTCATTCAGCTTAATTCTTAATTATTTATTACTGTATCAGACATTGTAGGCAATGCAAAAATCTTGACATTAAATCTTTACTTAAAAGCAATGGTAAATGAGAACATGTTACAATTAGGAGTAACAACAAGTGAGAATGGAATTTTAATGTAATCCATAACCATTAAATAAATGTTTATTCAGGAATGAGATGTCAAAACAAGTCAGATTTATTTTTGTAAAGCATTTTACAATCGAGCATTGTCTCAAAGCAGCTTTACAATATTAGCTTTACATTATTTTCCAATATCTAGAAGACTATTGTGACAGTAGAAAGGAGAAACGTCATAAACATTATAATTACTTTGTTAAATATAGTATATGCCAAGAGTACACCCCTCACATTTTTGCAACTATATCTTTTCATGGGACAGAACTGAGGATATGATACAATGTACAGTAGTGACTCTACAGCTTGTATAACAGTGTAAATTTACTGTGCCCTCAGAATAACTCAACACGTAGCCATTAATGTCTTAAATAATGAATGAATGGATGAATGAATAGTTGAGTCTATAAATGGCAGCCCATGCCCCTTTGCATGTGTGCATACTATTTCTTATCAAACTGTGATTCAGTTTAGTAAATTCAGTATTCACAACCCCAGGCAAAAATGATAGAATCATTACTCTTGGAGGAAGATCTCGCAATTGTTTAATTTTGTAGGAAAAAGTTCATCATAGAAGCATGCCACAATAAACATTTTTTATTTTTTTTTTCTAAATTCTAACCATCTATCATTGAGAAAGCAATAAAAAAAATAATAAAACAATAAAATATAATTGCTGTAGTCAGTCACAGCTGTGTTTTTAGTTTATGTAGAGGAAAAAATATGGAATCACTGAATTCTGAGGAAAATATTACGGAATCATGGTAAAACACAGCACTGTACTTTGTTGCACCTCACTAATGAGAAACAGTATTCTTCATTAATCCATCTCCAACTGTCTGTTATTACTGTTGCCAGTTCAGCTTTGCAAGTTGGAGTTTTGCCATTGATCATTTTCTTCAATTTCCACCAGAGATCTTCAACTGGATTGAGATATGGACTATGTGCAGGCTATGCCATTGACAAAGTCTTTCTTGAAGAAAAGTTTTCACGTCCTTTGTCCTATGGTAAGATTATCTTAAAAATGAAGTCATCACAATCAAACATTCTTTCAGCTGATTGAATAAGAAAAGAGTTTTTGGCATTTATTGAAGATGTAATGACTGTCATCTCCCCCGTGCCTTTACCTGACATGCAGCCCCATATCATCAGTGACTGTGGAAATTTGCATGTTTTCTTCAGACAGTCATCTTTATAAACTTAATTGGACGGGCACCAAACAAACGTTCCAGCATCATCACCTTGCCAAATGCAGATTCACGATTTATCACTGAAGATTACTTTCATCCAGTCATTCACAGTCCATGATTGTTTTACTTTAACCCACTGTAACCTTGATCTTGTCTGTTTTTGTGTTAATTATGGCTTTCATTTGGCTTTTTGGTATGTGAATCCCATTTATTTTATCCAATTCCTTACAGTTCGATCACAGACACTGACTCCTGTTTCTGCCCACTTGTTTCTTTCTTTCATGATGCCTATGATGTTTTCCTTGTACCTGTATGCCTATATGTTTCCCTTTTACAGCCTTAATGACTAGGAATACCAGCTGACTAGGAATAACCAACAACTTTTGCAACATTCTATAATGATTTACCTTTTTGAAGAAGTTTTATAATTCTCTCCTTTGTTTTTACTGACAATTTTCATGTCAATCCACTTTGAGCAACAGCTTTCTAAGGTGTAAGCACTCTTTTTTTAACTGATGACTAATTAGCAGATTTAATCTGATGCAGGTGTTTGTTTTAGAACTGCAAATAAAAGAGCGATTTAATCATATTTTTCTCAGAATTTAGTGAATCCATAGTTTTTTCTCTGCTTGATCCAAAAACACCATTGTGACTGACTACAACAATTATATTTACTTCTATTTGAAAAATTATATATATAATTATATATATATAAATATAATATATAAATGTCTGCCATATGTTGCCACCCCTCAAAAAAATCAATTTTACAATGGAGCATTGTTTCAAAGCAGCTTTACAACATATCAATATCAATACAATATCTAGAAGCAAACTAAGCTTCTAGACTGGAAAAGGCAAGACAAGTTTATTTGTATAGGACAATTCATACACGAGGCAATTCAAAGTCCTTTACAGAATTTTACAGGAGACTAGTCCAGATTAAAACTGAAACGCTGCTTCACTGTGTTTAGAAAAATGTCGTAAACATTATGAGGAAGAAACCCTGGGAGGACCAAGACTCAGAAAGTCTGTAGTAACCGTTCAAATAACACAAATTATGTAAATATTAATATGTATTGTAATGTAAATAACATATGAATAAATATGCATGTCTGCAAATCTGTATAGACAGTATGCCTAAATAGATTCCCAGGAGCAAAAATAATCTCTAGCTGTGGATTATGATCCAGATAATGTAACCTACTTTACTGATAAAATAGCTTACAACAGCTGTACCAGCCATCGAAATGTGCACCAAACCAGCTGCGTTCACTATGAAAGACTTGTTCTGAGCTATTTTACTCAGGGAACAGCAATGTTTACACTTGGACACTTGCAAAACAAATGACATACCCGTGCGAAACAATGTGAGCATACCTTAGCTATCAAGACTTTGCTTATGAAGAAGTTTTTATGAATTTTAGGATTTGGGTTGATGAATATTGGCATCAAAACATAACTGGAACGAGTGACTGGTAATAGTTCTTAAGCTTAAGAAGTAATTCCAGGTGAAAATTACCTAACAGTGAGATAAACTCATGAGAGTCCAAAGGCTGTAGATCCAGAGATAGTAATACTGATATTGATTGTCAATTGTTTTTGAGAGTCAACTAGAGTTTAGATTATTAGTTTCTAGATCAAGCATTTAATCTGATTAAGGGGGTAGTAGTGGGGTGTAAATGTCATAGATAACCAGATTTAACATTTATGTGTGGAAAATGATATTTCTCTAGCAATGCTCTTAGAAACACACTAGACAGACTAAATAACAAATAATACTTATTATCTCTCAAGTGTGTTGTGGCATGGCATCTAATCGACTATGTCAACACTAACAGCATTTTTGAAACTTTTCATTCTGCTTTTTGTCCTTAGCATAGCACTAAAACTGCACTGCTGTTTTAACTGTGACTTCTGAACGTGGTGTCCCACAGGGCTCCGTTCTTGGTCCTATTTTATTTACATAAATACAGCCTTTCTTCTCACTGCTATGCTATGCTGAGGTCTATTAAATCTATCTTAGCTTTAAATCCTCTTCTTCATTTCTTTTGATTGTATTTCTCACCTGAATTCCTGGCTACAGGCCAACTTTCTGTTTTTGTTTGTTAGCACCAAATCAGTACTCTCCTCTATCTCTACATCCTCCTTATCTATTGTGGGTGTGTCTGTTCACTTTTCCTCTACTGTCTATGATCTTGGTGTTCTTTTTGACTCTACTCTGTCTTTTCTTCCTCACATCTAAGTCTGCATTCTATCATCTTCGTAACTTTGCTCTGATCTGCTCTTTCCTTTCTCCCACTGGTGCTGGGATTCTGGTGCATTCTATTGTCTCCTCTCCTCTTGATTATTGAAATTCTCTTCCTCCCTCAAATTCCATTCAAATTATACAGTACATCCAGAAATCTGCGGCTAGAATTCTTACTCAAACAAAAAAAAAATTATTGCATCACTGCTGTTCTAACCCAACTGAACCGGCTACTGGTTCATAAACACATCCAGTACCAAATTCTAATACTGACATTTAAATCCTTTCATGGTCTTGCTCCATTATTTCCACAATATAGTGCATAACTACACTCCTACCCAGTCGCTGCATTCCTCTGATTCTAACTTTTTCTCTGACACTAGGTTCAGACTTTTCTCCTTCGTCTGTTACGTCTGCTTCAACTATCTCTTCTAAAAAGTTTCTTTCTTCCTCCTCTATTAATGTTTGATGTCTGCTTGTATTGAACTGTGCTCTCTTATATTGTGTTAACTGTAATTGACTTATGTTATACTTATTGTAAAGCGTCCTTGGGTTTTGTGAAAGGCGCTATATAAATTAAACTTGTTTTTATTATTATTATTATTATTATTATTATTATTATTATTATTATTATTATCTCAATACAACTGCTCATGTTAAGCTATGGCATAAATTAAATAGTAAGTGAACAGTTGGTTTTTGTAGTCAGCATGTTGGATGTGGGAGAAATGTTCAGGTGTAAAGACCTGACTGACTGAAGGAGAGAACTGTTATGGCCTGACCACTTTGCCAGAGAATCTCCCAAACTGGTAACAGGACGTTGTGCCCAAGGCTCACTGATGAAAAGAACCAATAATTCCTATCCCTTTATGGTTTGAATAGACAGAAAAAAACTGCAGTACAAGCCATAGAAATGTTTAATACTGATTGTGGGAGGAATGTGACACAACACAGTACAGTGCCCCCTGTTGAGTATGGTGCCGCCTCACACAGCCTGGTCAGAGTGCTCAGCATGCTAACTCCTGTTCAACGAAAATGTCTACATTGGGAATGGAAGTGTCAGAACTGAACCTTTAAGTAATGGAAGAAGTCTAGTCTAATGACTCCTGTTTTTGCTTCAATCACATAGTCAGCTACATGTGCAGCATTTACCTGCATGTAACTGTGCCAGGATGACAGGCCAAGCCTTTAATTTGACACTTAACAACAACATATAGATTGCTACAACTCTGAATTCCCTAATTCAATCAGGACCCCAGACTTGGGCATTCTGGTTTCCTCCCACAAGTCATGTATTAGGTTAATTGGTCACTCTAAATAGTTACTAGTCAATGACTAGTGTGTTAATATAACCTTTTAATTTTCATGAATATAGCCACTGATGCTATAAACAAATAAATAAACAAACAAATAAACAAACCAATACATTGTTACAGAGCAGTTGTTTTGGCTGATTAGTGTATATCAAAACGCACCAAAATAAGGGCATTCCTTGTTAGATTTAGGCCTAATTCTTTGAGTATATCAGGAATTTAGAAATAAAACTAACAGTTTAAATGCTGCACCAATCAGAAGAATTGCTGAAGGAATAATGTTCATGATAACAGTCCATGTGACCTTTTACACTGTCAGTAACATAGTAACAACCTTTGGCCATTGGAATGAAACACTTTCCATGTGTCACTTGTCACTAATTATTAAATAGTAAGCACATCACACAGAAATACACTATTTCAGATTCAGTATATTTTTAGTTTCGTAAAATAATTTACCCAGACTTACCTCAGTGATGTCTGCTTGTGGTTTTAGCTCCTGGAAATTTGCTGCCTCAGGCATTAACTGGGTTATAGGCATTATAACCCATCAGACATTAACTGGGTTATAGGCATTATAACCCATCGGGCATTAACTGGGTTATATGCATTATACCCCATCAGGCATTAACTGGGTTATAGGCATTATAACCCATCAGACATTAGCTGGG
>JAUZST010085363.1:0-20094 GCA_034779995.1 Parotocinclus haroldoi
CTCTCTCTCACACACACACACACACACACACACACACACACACACACACACACACACACACACACACACACACACCAAATCTAATCCCCTCTTTCAGAGTGGTGAGCCTATATTTGGTGTTATGAAGATGACTCCTGGCGTCTCACCTTGCACTGATTTAGAGAGGTACAAAGCCCAATAATGAAGGTTGACAGGCCCGCTGGATTTATCTGATTGTGCATACGAGGCAGTGTCATTTTAGGTACAGGAGATGAGACGAGAGGGGAGGAGGGGAGTGTACAGCCTGAGGTAAGAAGCAGGAGGAAACAGGCAGCTCTCTGAAGGAGAGAAAAGCAAAAGAAGGCCATTCAGGAATCAAATCAAATTGCTCTTATCGAGCATTATTTGAAGACGTTATCGGGCAGGGTAATGCGGTTACGTGCAGCAAGAGGCTGAGAGATTTTGCTGTTTACTGATGTTGGCATGTTTAGGAGCAGAATAGGGGAGGGAGGTAAGGAGGGATGAATGGAGAAAAGGAGGGAGGCGAAAGTGCCATATGCACGTCAGGAAAACCTATTGATGGTGCATGTAAAAAGTAAGCCTACTGCTTCTTCAAGGACACAAGCATGGCTAATCACTCATGCTCTGGTGTGATCAATAATGTCAGTATTGCAAACATATCCAAGATATAGAGAAACCGTCTGTAAACAGTTCTAATGATTTGCTAATCTATCATCTATCATCTCATATTTCGATTGGACACGAGGAAGGAACACTGCTCTCTGTCAAAAAGAAATTAGTATCCATTTATCTGCTCTAGTCAAGCGATAGCATCTGTTCTTTGAAAAGATAATCAATAGAACTAGAGCTAAAATAATTAGAGATTGCAAAATGATGGTGCTGTGAGGTGTGCAGGGGTGTTTGAAGATTGCATGGATCTAAAAAAACTTTTGGAATTCACTTAATGTAAGAAGCTACAATAAACTGTAGTGCATATAATCATTTCTGACCATATTAGAGTTATAACAATGATTGTGAAGCCAGAAGTTACTAGTTATTAGCTTTAAATTTAGTGCATGAGGCAATGTCCATGTCTGATTACACACAGGTTTGGCTTGTAAAATGGTGGGAACACCAGCCAGTTTTAAAAAAAAAATTTCTGATTCCATAAATGATCACCAGTGTCAGAGCCATTGAAAAAAGGATTATATGGGTGATAGCGGTGAAGTCATTGAGTTCCTCTGCCAGCACAAACATTTAAGACGGTACGAAGACTAAAATACCATATCAACATTCTCAGCATTGTTAAGAAGTCATCAGAATGAGACTAGCAGGCGTTTTGTAGAGCGTGTGTGAGCATGTACGCGTGTACCTACCCAGCACAACCGCACTGTTAACACAGAAACATTTCAAAAGGTTCCTGCATCTCCCTCTGTGCCCATTAGCAGAGACTTTGTTCTCTCGCCAGTGTGTTAAGAATACCATGCTGAGCACTTGATTCTGCTTAGTGAACACACACACACACACACACACCTGGCATGCAGACACACACATACACTGTAAGCAATTGCAAACAACCAAACCAGACAAAGGCAGTTAAGTCAAGTGAACAAAACGAATTTCACCCCATGCTACCTACAACTTCTTACATGACTCCAAGTGCACACTGACCTTATAAGTGAGTCTTTAAAAAAAAAAAAACAGTTTGAATTACTGTTGATAAATGAGTGGGGAGACTAAAAACTTACAGGCTCAAAGCTGGTTGTGGCTGAATGCCAGGGAAGAGCATGTTTGATTCAGCTTCTGTCGAGCAAGATGTTTTTTTTCCAATGACGCAGCTTGTAAAACAACTTGTAAGGAATGTAAAATTGAGGGAGGGAAGAGCCACTCTGCCCAAACAGCTGCCAGCTGTAACCGATGCTCAGCAAGAACTAAAGTTAGTGTAGCAAGGAAATATATTAGCCTGCTAATAATATTACCATGCCCTAACTCAGCTGTCCAGTGTGTAATTGTGCTCTGAGCGAGGTTACAAATAGGTTAGTTGTAATGAAAGTGCTTTTAATAATTAGAGAATGTCTAAGGCGCTAAGGCATGCTCTGACCCTCATTAGCTGTGCTATCAGACTGGAGGTCTGGGTGAAGAGACCAAATAATGGGTGCCGATAAGTCTCTCCACGGCCGAGATTAAAAAGAGAGAGGCTGCATGAAATAGTGAAATGGAGGGAAAGAGAGTAAGAGATGAGATGATCTATTAGAGAAAATCAGGCCTCTACTCAGTCAGAGCTGTCAAAAGCACATCTCTTTCTCTCTCACACATTTTGCCCGTGTCTCTTTCTCTCTGTCCCTCTCCCTCAGTCTGGCATTTAGGTGAGGAATCTCTGCACTAAAAAGTTCTGTCATTCCTATTTCCTTGTTATTGGCCCTCTCTGCATGCTGGTCCTGGCGGTCCCGCAGATTAAACGGAGGCCCTGCCGCTGTGCCGCACAGGAGGGCATCCCACATTAATCATCTTTAAAGCGCTGACAAGCGCCGTGCGCCAGAATCCCCTCCTCTATTCCTCTGTCTGTGGGATTTATCTCTCTGTCTGCTACTAGCCATCAGTCACCTGGGAGAGAGTGCAAGAGAGAAAGAGAGACAGGGGGAAAGGTGGGATGTCTTGTGAGAAGAAAGAATGATTAAAAGGAAGAGACAGGCGGAAAAAAACAGAGGACATAGAAACATCCGGCTTGCATTCTCACACCAGCGTTAGACTGTTAGCAACTAAATACTATCGCAGTGTTAGCTAATTACAATACCCATGATAGTTTCATTAGTTAGACTTACTATTGGAAGGATAGTTTATGGGATCATGAGGAAGAGATAGCATTTATGTTGGATGTGAGGTGGGAAGGCTCTGTGCGTGCTTGTGCATTGTATGTGTGTCAGCTTAATGCTTTTCCTATATACAGAAGCATTTAGTTTGTGTGTGTGTGTATAGCATGGTACTGGTGTTCACAGCTTCCTCTGAGAGCATTGACTAATAGAGACAGCCAGTGATTAATTATTTCTCCCCTGTGAGAACCACACACACCTAACCCTTCCAAAACAGTATGCGGACCCACGCACTTTAACAACACACACATCAGTCTAGGGCTGACATTTCATCAGTCTGTATTGACAGATTAGTGAGTCAGCATAGTTTTTCCTTCAGTGGGGTGTTCGGACAGCAGTGTTACCACAGTTCTGGACACAGCTCACACCCACTCCAGCCTCAGGATACAATTCAGTTGCAACTTGTATGTTGTCTATAGACCATTATTAGCTTGTGTCAAACTGAAACCATGCATAGGCATTTAGCAAAAATGAATCATTATGTTAAATAATTCAGTCAAGCTATTAATCCCAGTGGAAACATGATATTTTTCCATCAACTTATTTCCACAAGTTTGAGACAGTCAAGCTCACAAATTAAAAACTTGTTCATTAAGAAATAGCTAGCATGCTTGCTAGTTTCTGGTCACTAACCTAAGTGCTAACCTTAAGTTTGCAGTTGCAATGGATTATTTTGACATGCTTGTCTACTGTTTAATGTTCAGTTCCATTTAAAAGATATGCAAAGGTTTCCAGCATTAGATTAGACACAGCATTGCTTTGGTTGCCATATTAAAAAGCTGAAAATAAAATCCTCGCAAAAACAACTTCTATAGGCTATAGGCGGCAAGTAGTGTTACTTGAGCAAAATCTGGTAGCTTAATCAGGATGCAAAGTTGAGCCTTCTACAGTCATAATAAGCTTGATCAGGAATGGTATTTTTGCAAGAGTAGTAGCCAAGTAACCACTTTTTCAGAAGGGGAACCCCAGGACAAATCTAGTAGTAAGTCTTTTGGTTTTAGTCTGATAGTATGTTAGTATGACATACAATGTTTAGGGTATTTCCTAAGAAAACAAATCTAAGGATCTGATACAAATCTGAGGCATGATACAGAAAATCTCACACATTTAAAATTTTTAAGAATGTCACCTAGTTTAATATTGGTTACTATACCGATGTATGTGTAACATTCTGGGATTCATCAGTAAGATTTCATGAACAAAGAGTTTTCTAAACAATGCTCATTTTAGATGAAGTATCATCTCATTTTTTTAAGCATTTTAAGCATTTTTAGAACTGCAAGACATATTGATCTATAAAAGGTACGGTATTCATTATTAAACTTTATCTAAAGTTAAACATTTAATTCTAAAAACAACTCAATATAACAACTACAAATGGACTATATTGTAGTTACAGTGCTAACTTTGTTTGCAATTTACCCTCAGCTTTCATGGTGCTGTAAGTGTGTGAGACTTCAGGGTAGCATGTGACAGTGAGGTGGTTAAAGGTGTGACAGGTGCTCGACCAAGCCATCAGGACTCCATTACTGAGCCTATTGATTGTGTACAGATGAATTAAAGAGCCAGATTCAAGAGGCACACTCTCATTGTCTTCATACACCTCCTCCACACACACCAACACATGAACTGGTAACACGGTGTGCACCTCTTCACAGTCAGTTCATCAAACCACCTGTCATGTCAATGAACTGAAAAGCAGTAAATTACCACTTCAACACGGACAGTCTGAGAAAGCTTAAATTCAACGAAGCCTATACAATCCAAACGAGACAAAGCAGCAAAACAGCTGATAGACCTGAAAAGTGATGAGGATCTGTAAAGAGCTTCATCAGCTGCTGAATGCAATTGAGGTAGGCCTTGTTTACTCTTGCAGACAGTGATTGCTTTGGCACAACTCAAATGATCTTGTCAGAGCAATAAAGCTGACCACTGTGGAGCCGGTAGATGAAAGAAGAGCAGAGAGTGACATCGAGAGTCAGGGCAGAAGAGAGAGAGAGGAGGAAAGAAAGAAGAGAAGGCGAGAAAGAGAGAAGGAGGAATGAATACGATAAAAGGAACCATTAAAAAAGGACTAGCGCAAGGCAAAGAGAAAATTAGAAATAGATGTGCGGAGATGCTGCAGGGATGAGAGAGAGGAGACAGCGAGAGAGGAAGGGAGGGGGAAACAGGGGTGCATGGAATTGTAATCGATTACCTATTTTTCAAAGTCACTTAAAGTGTCCAGAGCACAGGGCCGTTAAGTAGTAGTTCTGGGGAATAGGGTTTGAGTATGCAACGGCACGACTTGGGTTTGCAGAGGAAGCGGGAAGGCGGGAGAGGCAGAAAGAGAGAGAAAATGACCGAGTGATGGAGGAAGGAGGGGTGGGTTGTTGGGACAAGCTGGCATGCTAACATTGACCCTGCTTGCTACTCACTGATGGATCTGTGCTCTTGCAGGAAATAGTTCTGACAGGCCAATATGTGTGCGGGGATATGTGCCCCCAGAGGAAGCCTGCTGCGCATCTTTGTGCGTGCATGTCTGTGTGTGTGTGTGTGTGTGTGTGTGTGTGTGTATAAGTGTGGGAGGGAGTGTTACTGATCCATCACCCACTCAAACAGTAAACACATCATGTGAAGACAAACACAACAGTGCCCTCTGAAGTCAAGGACGGCCTCAGTGTGAGCCTCTGGCTTTATATAGAGAGTGGTTGGATTACAGATCCTCACCATGTGGATGTCTGTCCATGTTGAAGTGTGTGTGTGTGTGTGTGTGAGAGAGAGAGAGAGAGAGAGAGAGAGTAGTGCTTGTCCTGGGTTAGCTAGCTAGTGCATCAACACATTTACCAAATAAGTTTGAGTCCTGGCTTTGCCTTACAGCCAGGTTGGCTGGTGTGTCAGATGGAGGTTAGGGATCACACCAGCTCTGAAACAACAAACCCTGCCGACCCTGTGATGGACTGGAAGATCATATTTATTGATTTAATTTGATGCACTTCTGTTTTGCAGATATTACATGTATTTCAAAGGTATTACCTTTATAGGCATTATATTAAACCAAATGGTATTGTGATCCCAGCTTGATCCAGACCCACACAATGCACTTCAACCTTTCCAGTTACTGACACATTTCCAGAGAGCATATGTTGCACAGGTGGTCACAAAAACCAGTGCCTCATTTCCTGTTTGTGAATACGCAAAACGTAATTTAAAGCGATTATGGGCTTAGTATGGGGTAAGAACATATTTGGCTAGCACACTCTAGTCTGTTCATAATGTCCAGTTCATCCAGGATATCCTGTTTTGGGTCAGACCCATTGTTTCTATTGCTAAAAATAGCTGCTCTGATTGGTCCAGACACGAAAGACCAAAAGACAGTCGAGTGGAGCAGGAAGCCAGTGAGTTTAGGGTATATTTTTACACGTCGAGATCATGAATTAGGTGTAATAAACAAGATGTGAGTTAATTTACAGCACAAACAGTCACACAAGTAAGACACACACTTATACTTATTGTGAGTGGATTCAGAGTATCATAGGGTCAAATAGAAAAACTGTAGGGCTTCAAGGTTGACAAAAAAGACATTAATATATTTGGCATTAAAGGTGCCAAAACATAATGTTCTTGAGAGATTTGTTGTTGCATAAGGAGGTTGGGGATAGAATTTAGGATCTTAGGAACTTATTCTTACCCCTGAATAACAGGAGCTGCCATAACTTGAAACTTGAGATGTAATTAGTGATGACTGAAGAAGTCACGAGTGTGAAAATGTGAGCAAGTGCAGTAATGGGTATTTATTCAAGTTTAAAGTAAAAACTAAATGCAGACAAGCACACTAGGATGGGGTAGCTGTTCCAAAACTTGGATATGATCACTTTTCTATTCTCCTCTACCTCAGGCATAGCCAGACCAAAGAAAATCAAGAAGTGCTGACCATCTGTGACTAACCTAAATCCCATGTAGGATTTATGGGGGCACTTAAAGATCGAGTAAGCAAGCATTTAGCATTGTCATAAGGTGCTCTTTGCAATTCTGTGAGATCATTCTGGACATGGATGGGTCGTCACAGTTTGCAGCATTGTCACGAGTGGCTTTAATTTTTGTGTTTGCTTGATCTGACAGCTGAATTAATTTCACTTTCTTTTAAATTAATTTGAATTAAATAACAAAAATTATTTTACCCCTCCATGTATTTCATTAGAGTAGACTTTACCAAAAAACCTGCCTTAAAGTGGAGTAAAGTAAAGACGCCGAAGAGAGTCGGTGAGGTGCAATACGTTAGTATCTGCTCTCGGGCTGCTGGGCTGACTGAGCTTGCCTCTGCTCTAATGAGGAAACTGCAGACAGGAGGCTGAGGGTGACGGATTCCCCTGCTACTGAAATCCGAGCCACTTAATCCACGCACTGCAGACACACACTGCCCTTCAACACACACACTCACGAACACACATAGCTTTCACTGACTCTTTTACTTGTCCTTAGTCCCACTGCTGAGCAAAATCAGATTCATATACAGTGTTGCATGACTGGCTTGCTGATAGAAAAAAGAAGTATGTTTGAGAAGTTCTCATGTAGGTCACTTCACTATTGGTGTTAACTCCGTATCTCTGTGCCTGCATTCTGCTTATTTTCTGTCTCACTGTTTCTCTCTCAGGCAAGAAGAAAGTGTCTCTCTATGACAGTCAGACTCCCATCTGCCCAATTTGCCAAGTGCTGCTGCGTCCCAGTGAGCTGCAGGAGCACATGGAGCAGGAGATGGAACGACTCACCCACTTGCACATAAGGTATACCTACCTTCTTGCTTGAAGTTTGTAAACTGTTTAGAGAGTCTTGCATGAAAGTAGGTCCTAGATGTACAGAGGTCCTAGAAGTACAAAAAACCCCACAGAAACTGAGGAAAAAATATTAGATATTATTTTTATTCACTGAGAAAAATCATGCGAGTGAAAAAAGTATGTGAACCTTTGGGGTAATTTCCATCAATTGCATGATAGTCAGGTGTGAGTGGATGCCCTGTTGGACTGAAAGAACAGAGAATGAGAGTCTGGTCTTCACAACACATTTGTGGAAATGTATTATGGAACGAATAAAAAGCCTTTTTAAGGTTATGAGTTGTAAGGTTATGTAACCATTTCTTAAGAATCTGTTCCAGATTGTCAGCCAGATTGTGTACAATTGGGGGTCATTCAAGACCATTCATGTTAATGTTACTGTCTGTGAGTGTACCACCAGGAAAACACTGAACAACAAGGGTGTGCAGTGCAGACAGGGTTTGTTAAAGATCATATGAACAATATGAATACATTTAGTAGACAAATGTTTTATATATATATATATATATATATATATATATATATGCCAATTCCAATGCAGATCACCCATGAGTAGTGATCACTGCCGATCACCAAACACATTGACTGATTGTAAATTATTTCATGATAAGTGCTACTTGCCACGTGATCTGAAAAAAATGAAGAATAACATTTTCTTAAACAAAAACATGTTTTTATTGACTTTTTCCAAAAAAAAACAACTAAATACTTGCAGGCACAACTATTCTAAAGGCTGGTCATCTAACCCAATGACTACAGTTATTTTTCAGGTTATTTTCTTAGCCTTCTGCCTGTCAAAAGCAAGTGTTGGCACGTGTGGGCTGCGTTTATTGCCGTCTGACTGTTTCTGCTCTGGGTGCCTTTTCAGTCTCCTCAGTGAGCCTAAAAAACTCACCATACTCCGCCAAGTGTTTTTTTTTAAATTACGTATTAAATAAGTTGCGTTGCAGCATTTTGATGTGCTTCCCTCGCAAGGTATTTTTTGTTGCATGTGTTGTTGCAGGATGCAAACTTTACATCATGTTTTACAGACATGCTTGCTTATGATTTGTTTCTGCGTGCCTGCGCAGTGTAAAGGAAATGGGGTGAGGACACAACACTGCAAATAGGGCCTCTGCAGGCTGCAAAGTACAGGTGATCAGATTTTGTGATCAGCAATGAAAGGCATAGCCTTCAGCATTGTACGCCAATCACAAGCTTTGTCAAGGAAATCGGTCAATAATGATCGGTGGCCGATCCATGTTTGCTATATCTGGGCAAGGGTGGCAAGTCGATCTATCACAAATGTTTGAACAAAATATAGTGAATGTTTTTGAATGACTAGGTTGAAGCTCTTACCTTAATCCAATAGAAATGTTGTGGAAGCAATCTAACTTCAGGATGTGTGCAAAGATATAATGATGTTTATGTCATATTTATTTAGTAATCAAGACAAAGCACCAAGAAGCTCTCCTGGGTTGTTACTTACACCTCTCACAAAGTCTGTTATTTTGACACAGCATGATAGTCTACACCGGAGCACTGCAGCCAGATTTTTACAAAGAACTCTCAGCTAAACATGAGTTTAGCTTGCCAGGCTAAAACAATATGCACTTCCTATGCAGCTGCTAACTCTTCCTCTGCTGCAGAACTACTTTGGTGGCCTATGTTAGACAGGAAGCCTCGATCAGCAGTCACAACATAAACACAATGTAGTGTGTATATTTAGCCTATAGATATAAGCTTATATAATGGCCCTAGTAAGTATTGTTAGATACAAGATACAAATGATACTTCCTTTTATCCCCATTGTTTCTGATATATTGCTTACGGACAGAGAGACAGTGAGCATTTTCCACCATGAGAGTGAGCGTTATCCCAGACATAACAGAGAGTTAGTGTTTAATAATTTATAAACGGCAGTGTGTTGCCATTAACTGTGGCCAGTAGCTGTGAACTTTGACAGTGGTGGTTATTTAAGGAAATGCCGTCATCACTCCTCCATTCATCAGAAGAGGATGCTGCAGTATGTCGTCTGAGCAGTGATTTAGCAGAGCTCACTGCACTACCACTTAACCCACAGCTGTAGTCATCAAAGTTATTAGTCTGACAAGATCAGCCATCATGGCTCATGATAATGGCAAGAATAACATGCATGAAAATAACTGAAATATGATTACCACAATAATTTGATTAATTTATAAGCAAAGCAGCTTTTTTACAGAACAGAATACGTTTCACTCACACAAGTTTCTAGCCTACGTTTGCAGTACTGTGCAAAACTCTTTCTCTATTCTCAGTCTCTTTATTTACATGCAAACAAGCAATACAGGAAATATGTATACATAATGAAACAACACAATTCTCAGAACCAAATGGCTTTGTCAGGCAAAATTCAGTATTTAGTGTGACATCCCTAAAAAAAGGGTTTTCTTGGCTGCTACCCTTGCAAAAAGACCATTCCTGTTCAAGCTTCTTTGGACTGTAGAAGTGTCAACTTGGCATCTTGATGAAGCTGTCTGATGTTGCTGTTGCTTAAGTCTAAGAGAAGGTCACATGTAACATTTGCCATTGTAGCCTATAGAATCATTTTTTTCTGATTTGAATAGTGCATACAAACATTATGTATTTGCTTGTTGTACTATTATAAAGACAGCGATAAATTATTATATTTGGCCAAATGGATAAAGAAACATCTAAGGGTGGTTTAAGACTTTTGCACAGCCCTGTATACAGAATGCTAGATATAAGACTCAAATCATTATTCCATCACAATATGCAGCTGATTTTATCTTGTGCACTTAGTAATTTTGTTATGATGTTAGCAAAGTTTCTTTCAGACGAATATAACCTAAAGAGAAAAGAGACTGAAATAAATTAAAGTACTAAAATATTAAGAAGAAAGACTGAAGCCTCCAAACTGCAATTGAGAGATAGAGGCCCTGAAGTTTTCCTGCCAAATTTGTTGACAACATTACATCAATTTATTGAATAATTCATACACTACTGCATATTAGAATTACCCAGTAACCCTCATTATTGCTTATAGTCCTTATATTTTATGTATGATGCTGATAGGTTTGCTGCTTATTAACGGTGGTCTTCTTAAGACAATTATGTGAATAAATCCATAGTCTATGATATTAATACTTAAAAACTACATTATTCAACAAAAGTTTTTCCCCCAATGTAGATCCAGCTACATCCTCCACGCTTTTCACTCCACGAATGTAAGCGTGTGCTTACACACTCACACAGATCATTGGAAGCGACATGGCAAATTTGTGGCAATTTGTAGTAAATCTCCCTTTAATGATACCGTTTCATTCGGCAGCAAATGAGAATGGAGTGCATGTAAAATGGAGAAAGCTATTTAAGATGTAGCATTAGGCAGATGTCTGGATGGATGTGGCTGAGTGAGTCTGGGATTGGGACTGCCAGATTCCTCTACCGCTCTCTCCCTCTCTATCACTGAGTTACCTCTCTCTTTCCTCGGTGTCCTCCACTTCCTCATGTATGGAAATGGGAATCCATCATGTCCTTTACACATTCGCCTGCACACGGCAATCTACATTACCCTCACCTCCACCACCCCCCTGCCCAAACCCCTCCACCTAATCAATTTGCCTCCAACCGAGCGAGTGAGAGCAAGGTGCAAACGGCACCAAAAGCAATCTTTATCTCCAGTGCACATCCCCCCAATTGTCGACTGGTATTTATTCAATTTTCAACATCTCCCCTGCGTTCTTGAGACAAGTCTTTCCCTCCCTTTTTCTCTTTGACAGTCAGAATACGAGTGTGGCTCATCCATAAAGTGCCTTCTTGAGATCCCGAAACATGGAATTAATCCTTTTCTATAACTGTGGCATTGATAAAATAGGCTCGTTCTTATGATTTTGTCATCTTCGAACCTTTATCACTGTGCACACTGTGAGGTGTGTAGAGTCCCTTTTTTCCCCCTTTTTTTATTTTTTATATTTATTTTTTTCAGGTGTCTTGTTAGTGAAAGCCAACGCAACCTCTATGTCTTCTGTGTTCCATCTGTCCCCGGCTTTGTTGCTCTTATCAAAATGGGCTGACAGAAGAGACTTAAAACTTGCACGGATGCGTTCATCCCGACATTCTTTCCTACGCGGTAGCTGAGACACGGGAAAAAGTGTCTCCAGCCCTCCATCTGCATCTCCTGATCCGTCTGTCTCTGTGTCTCCTTTCATCTTTTCTCATCGTCTTCCCTCCCAGCCCCTGCTCCCTTTCTCCTTCTGTCTCTCTCACCTACCTGTCACTTTGACAACAGGGCCTCAACATTGCCTTTCCCTGTTTTATTTCTCTGGCAGTGATGGCTGCCTCTTCACAAGTCATTTTCCCTCATTGTCACCATGCATGCTGAAGCAGTAAAGCTCAACCACATGACATACACTGTACACTTATGGCCCCATTGTTTAGACGATGAGCAAGACACAGTCTACTAGTCACATTTTTACTAGAACGTTTTGTGGACACAAATTAATGACAATTCAATGTTAAAAACATGTTCGGTGTTAAGTGTACTAATGTAAAAAAGAAAATATATAGCAGCAGCTATAGCTTTATGGGATCAGGCCCTGATTTTTGAACACTGTTCAGTGTTGCTCGTTAGTTGCCCATGCTTTTTTGGACAACTTATGATAGGTATTAACCACAGCATACAGGGAACATCTCACAAGACATGCCTTCAATTTGACCCTTGCCAGTCTAGCTAATTTTTGTCCTTCCAACATTTTGACTTCAAGAACTGACTGTTCACATATATCATCTGACAGGTGCCATTGTAATGAGATAATCAATGGTATTCGCTTCACCTGTGAGCGAGTTTTATTGTTATGGCTAATTGGTATATATCTTCACATTTTGATGAGTAATTAAAGTATTACGTTCAGTGATCTTGTAAACTAAAGGTGCTCATTTTTCCCCAATCTGCTTGCAAATGATGCATTAAAATGTGTAATATTTGAGCATACAGTGATTACCAGCATGAAACTATTCCGACAGTACTTATAATCGAAGGCAGTGAGTGTGAAGATTCATGCATGTAAAGCACAGCAAGAAAACATTTGAGCACTAAGAAGTCCTTTGCCCTCCTCTAAAGAATTCCCTCTGCTATTTAATCTAAAACCTACAAATCTTATCTTAATCTCTACTAATATCTCTACTAATAAATTTTGTACAGCTAGACTAGATTGGAGATAGAAAGTCTCATGTGGCAGAGTGTGTATTTGGAGCCTGTGTCGGTCTGGAATAAGTGTGTGGCTCAGGCTTGCTTACTGGTAGAAGTTAAGTGGTGTGTGTTAGGACTTAGCAAGGGCCAGTAAGATCCATTGTGCCATTGTGGCGGATTTATGACACAGAGGGAGTGTGTTTATTATCTCACAACCAGTACACTGCCTCCGAAGGGGCAATTTATCCTCCTTCAAGGCCCTGTCCTGATTTGTGTTGTCTCTTTCTCTTCCTCTCTCTGTCTCTCTACTCTGGGCTTGTACGATCAATCATGTTGACTGCACAAAAAGCAAGCATGAGGCTTATTATCCAAGTGCTCGGTTGGGACAAACTGTTGACTCCGCCCTCACCTGTCATGTGGGATTGTTTCACCTTTAATACTTCTTTGAAAGCACTTTTAATGTTATAGCCATACACCCATTATCTGCAAATGAGCTCTTATTACGTAGCATTGCTACTTTTTGGACATAAATAAAATAATTCATGCCTTACCCCTTCATTAGGATGCCATCATTACCATTTCACTTAGAACACTCCCTTTTCCATTCGCGAGTGGCAGAGATGAGCGCGCATGCCAAATCATGTCAGATTAGGGCCCGGGCAAAATTTAATTTCAATGCCTTGGCAGCAGGCGTGAGACACAGAGTGAACATGACATGGGTGAGGTTCTCCCCTCTGTCACTGCAGCCCACCTCATCATCACACAGCTGCATATATACAACATCCTGGCCACAGCCAGTACAGAGAGGGAAACCTGACTAGGAAAGTAAAAAGTCAGAAAACAAAATAAAGGAACAAGATTCTGCTCTTGTGAGACTGTGTAAGTTGAAATGGTGATATAGGATAGAAGACAGCACATACGAAAACGGTCCAGAATAAGCAGAAGCATGAATTCAAAAATGAAATGGTGCCTTTTTGTGTACATGTAAGAGAAAGCCAGAGCTGGAACAGGGGATATTAATGTTTCAGGCAGAGATCTGATTTGATCTGTCGCTCTCTATTGTCAGAGAACGCTTTAGTCGGCCGGTTTTATATTTCCTGCCTTCTAATCAGTCTTCTTCAATCGTCTGTGTCCGCAAGGCAGTGATTCAATGTAGCCCCCCCTCCAGCTGCACTCGAGGGGGGAGAGAAGCCCCCTCCCCACTACCCTCTGCTTCTTTCTGCCTCCTTAATACAATGTTTACAAGCTGGCGCATTGTTCTCGACATATTTCAAAGTCCTAAGTGCCCAAGGCGCTTCTCTGACAAATCAAATAATGGCAAAATCATTTATTTCCTCCTGTCTCAGCCAAACAGTGTATGAGAGAGAGAGCAAGAAGGGAAACGTGGGAGAAAAGAGACGGCCTGAACGACTGAATGAGCGCATCCATGAGAATGATTACTTCAATAAAAAAATTATAACCCAAATCTGCTTAGCCGAGGTACTTTTGGACAGTAATTGTTTCAAATACAGCATGGCCCTGGGCTGCCAGGATTGAGTGGCATAGAGGGCATGGTTGCAGCAGCCAGGCACTTTTTCCGACCCACATGATTAAAACTGTGATTTGTGTGTCTTCATGGGTTTTTGTCTCAGCTGTCCTTCCTAATGCCCAATTGCATCCTAAGCGAGAGTAGAAGTAAGTGTCGACTGAGGACAGATAAAGGCAGGCTCCGGAAGGGGCATAAACTCTAGCAAATATGTCCGGAAATGCACAAGAGATCTCATTTTGGGTCCATCTTAGGACACAAGATGAGATGAAACTTGATGAGCTCCTGCCACACGTCACATACTGTCCAACTTGGTCTTTATGCTCCTGTTGAATGGTTGTCATGTTCACAGTAGTATTTATTTATTCCCTGAGCAGCAGTCATACCGATCATGAAAAAAATCTTGTCTGCAAAAAGCAACGTTGCATGAATTGGAATGGACTCACAACTATACAGTTTGACTTGTTCCAACTTCATCTAGGTGAAGTTTTTTTGTGAACCTGAAAAGCAAAAGCAAAACAACCCAGCCAGTGTCCTTCTAAAAAAGATAAGCAATGTTAACATCAATGTCTATTTGCGACAGGAGCAAGGTTTTATCACTAATACTCAGTCACATTTGCACCTGATCAATTTAAAGTGACCAATTAACCTAACACATCTTTGGGATGTGGAGGGAACCCAGAGCACAGGGAGTGCCACAGGAAAGACATGCAGAGTCTGAGTTTAGGATCTCTGGAGCTATGAGATGATCACACCCTGCCATCCTCTCAAACAGAGGAACTGCTGATTATTACTAAATAGTGGTCACTTTGTCATTACCACTTTCTTACTACTCTGCATAAAATCTTGATACTTCAGAAATGTTTTGTTAGGATTGCAATCCAGATTGATACAAGACATCTGGTCATTTATTTCAGAAATTATTACTATTTATGATATTAGTAATATGATAACAGTTTTTATGTATAAATATGTTTTCATTTACAAAATACATTCAAGTGAAGAAAATATTCCAAAGCAATTTGATAATTATATTACAGCACATTCAAAGGTCCATTCATTTTTAAATAAGATTTAGGGGTACAAAATATGGAATGGGTTTTCCTGTTTGGCAAAAGAATGCTTAAAAAACCATGTTAATCAGGTTATTTGATGTTTCCATGTCATTAATATTATTTTGTGTTTTGTATAATATTGTGACATTTTATAACTATTCAGGTGGAGGCTATATGTAAGCCTATTTGGTCTTTTCCATCTTCTGCAATGTATATCACGTTATCTTTGTTTTGTGTGTATTTGTAATAGAGAATAAACTAAACAAAATGCATTGCAGCAACCAAACTTGCTAATTATCTCCATGATCATGTAATAGCAAGATCGCACATATTTGCTCCAAACTTGCAAAACAAAACAAAACATTGGATTCAAGTGTGACTGGTGCTTCAGACTGTTACTGATTTTCGTCTTTTCCTTTTCTCCATAGCAAGAACCCATCACCAAAGGATCTCTGCACAGCACCAGGCACGCCCAAGGTAAGATGGGTCTTTTCCAGTTTGCATTCAGTTAATGACAATGAGAGCTCTTCTCTCTTCTATTAGACCATAAGAAGAACCCACTTAACTGTGAGAGAAATTATGGAATTATGGTCCTTTATTTCCTGCAGTAATGTACTTATGGAAAAGTGAGAGCATGAGATGGTTTCCTGCTGGGCCTCATTAACAATCATATGCTAACTATGGCAGTGAGAATGGGTTTATTGTCCTGTTCAGTCTTAATATGAGATGAGGGCACCACAAGTATGGGCCTTTTCAATGATCTTAAGTCTGGTTTCATTTGAATTAATTCAGATAAATTACTTTAAAGATACTCTTCATTTATTGACATTTCACTTATAAAGAGAAAGTGAGCCTTTGGGATAAACAAAGAGAAGTAATATGGAAAAAGGAAACAGACATCTGACATTTTCTTTTACTGGAGACTTGCCCAGTAAAATGGTCCACTTGGCACAAGAGCCTGATCTTATTATTGACTATAGTAAAGGAGATTTGCTGGTTCTCGTTATGCTTAATTGATGAGATATGGCTTTTAATACCAGCACAAACTAATAAGAATTTACATGTCAAACTGACACGAGTCTCCCTTTGCATTGGTTGTCACTTCAAATACCATCTTATCCCAAGGAATCACCCTTTGAAAAGAGCAGTATTTTTGAAAGATGGGACTTACAAGAGCAATTCACTTCATTATTCAAGTCTTGAAGAGACTTATGTCTGAGATAAAGGGAAATGAGGTTCCACCCCATGCTTAGGTGAAGCGAGAAAGCTCTGAGAGAATGGGCAAGTCGGGCGAGGAAGTGGGCAAGGAGAAGAGTACAGACGTGATGGAGCATTCCACAGCCCGTATTTAGTATTCCTCAGCAGCGAGTGGAAAATGAAGAGGCCAACTGGGACCGGGAGGCCATGTGAGCTGACGGATCGGACCCAGCATGCCAGTTCTAAAGGGGATTAACCCCGATATGGCCCAGTCTGCTTTTCACACTCTTCCGAAGTGCCCATTGCCATAGCGACTCCATGCCAGCCCAGACTGGCTCTAATCCTGTGGGTCAGAGGCCAACCCCATTGCCAACGCACTCCAATTCCATCAGCCTGAAATGAACACTAATTGGCATAAAGACAAAGTAGTATCCGATGTCATATCCAAATGTCATTACGTGCAGTGTTTCCTGTGCTAGCAGCTAAGAATGATTAGAAATTCCTATATTGCAAAGAGGTCCTTCCATTTCTCATACTCAATATACTGCACAGTAGTGTAAATGGTTTACACACATACATGCACATTCATTCCCTCTCTTTTCTCTGTCTCTCTCTCCCAATATTCCCTAAGCTCCAAAGGCTTTGAGTTGGCAAATAAATTGTTTCCTGACCTTGCAATTCAAAAGCATAAGAAGCCATGCATAATGTCTAATTTACTGTCCCTGCGGAGCACGCCTGCCATTTTTCACATATTAATATTAGATTACAGTTGTCACCCACTAAAGCTGCCACCCCCTTCTCGCTTTGATTAATTGTAGAGGATTGTAAATACAAATATTTTATAGCAGCCTCATAAAAGCCTAGCCAGAGATCAAGACTCCCAGTAAAGTAAGCAGTGTTTCTTATCTTGCCTTTCAACAGTCACTGGAACTGAAATTAAGTCAATTGGGTTTTTACATTTCCTTTTGACATTAACTGATCGACTGCATTGTATGACTCTGCCTAGTGTGACATTCCTGTAGCAGTAATGGGCACTGTTAAGCTAATTAGATGATCTACAAGTTGTTCTGCAAAATAGAACTGTAGCAATTAATCTGCAAAAACGTTGCCCGCGTATGTTATATGCAAAGATTCGTTTGATTCAATGATGTATTTTTGTATCCGCTTAATCCAATTCGTTCGAGTCGTGGGGATTTGGGTCTAGCTGGCAGCACAACACACAGGGCTGGAACAAACCTTAGACATACACACTCACTGCCTCACACTGAGACACTTTAGAGACACCTTACTTCATAAAATAGCTCTGCACAAGATACTTGATTGACAAACCACCAATGCTACCACTTTTTTATACCAAATTGTAGCTTAATCTACAACTACACTTCCTGTGGTGCCCAACATGCCGAGATCCTTCTGGCTGCCTTACTTTGGCAACCTAACAGTGGGGCTCTTGGCGAAGAGCTTTGCTGATAATCATTATCCATCAAGTCTATGGATGACATATTTATCCTGTGGATGACAGACTGTTCATCTCACCATCTTGCTTTCTCTCTCTCTCTCTCTCTCTCTCTCTCTCTCTCTGTTCCTCAGTCTCTTCTCCTGTCAGTGCACATCAAGCGTGAGGGCGAGTCTCCAGTAATCTCGCCGCTCTCCTCTGACGACCCACACCACTCTGACAGATACCAGGTGAGTCGAACACACACTCTTTAAGGCATGGCAAGTGACATACACACTGATTCATATCCACCTCTGCTCTTTCAACCTCACACAGATATGAAACTGTGAATAGAAGTTCTATTTAGTCCATGTGACAGCTTAAGATATTAGATGACAAAACCCCCCTTACTGAGCAAATTGTTTAACCCAAAGTAAAGATTTTGGAGATTACAGTCCAATTAAGAACAATGTCAAAATAAGGATAGATTAGATATAACCAGCTCTTGTATATATATGGTTTGCAGTGTCTTCCACACAGAATATCCTCCATCTTATCCTTGAATGGATCTGACCGCTGGACACGTTAAAAGGGAGGGAGATCTGGCCTCCCAATCTCCAAGTGCAGATTTGCTCAGACCATAATGTGTGCCCTGCTCTGATATGTAATCATGCATGGTTTAACCCCGAGGCTAATCTTCACTGGCCCCCACATACCCCACCCCGCTGCCTCAGTGTCCTTGAAATGTTTGTTTTCCTGCCTTCTCCCGAGTCATGGCGGGACAGGATTGGGTCTCACTGATCAAACCAGACAATGTCTTGACAGCCCAGAACAGCTTCAGACTGCTTAAATAAATTCTGTGATAAGCACCCCAGTTTAAGTAAATTAGGCCTTCTCACATGCTCTAAAGTCAGAAAGCTTAGGAATAAACTTTTGTACTAGTTGAACTCTATGATGCTATGATGCTGTGTTATTTTTAGAGTGCATTGAAATGGTTCCGCGCAGGGTCTTCTTTATATAAGGCACCATAATAACAAGTCTTAAACAAACTGGGTTTAGAATAGATACAGGAAAATACAGAAAGGTATTCAGCAGAACTGAACTTAATGTACCACTGAGCTGGATTATGATTATCATCATTACCTTCTAAATAATTTGAAGGTTTATTACTGTTTACTACGTTCCTTTTTAATAAGCAAGGTTTCATTCTCTTTTAATATCTAAAACTATTAGCAATTACTTTGAACAGCTTAATAAGTTATGCTATTCACGTTTCATAAAATAAACTATATGATATATGTAAAAAATCTGTATTTTATATAATACAGGTTGATTCTAAATACACTTACATGCCACCTCATTAGGCACACCTGTTCAATTGCTACTTAATGAAAATATCTAATTAGCCAGTGGACATTAATTAGAGCGTCAGAATAGGGAAAAAAAACATGGTTTATGTGACTTTGAATGTGGCATGATTGATGGTGTTAGACGGACTGCTATGCTACTAATCTACTGGAATTTTCTTACAAATCTACAGTATCTCTAGGGTTCACAGAATGGCTCACTTTTGGCTCTCCAGTGCATTTTTAGCATGACACTACTACTTTATACCGATGTTTTATTTTAGCAAAATATTTATTTCTACAATTACAATCCCATTACAAAATGACAAAATTTTCAAGTCACAGCTGTCTGAAAGACATGTTGGTTCCAACAATGTGTCCCATCAAAAACTGATGGGAACATTGATGGATTCTAATATTAATTGATGGATCCTAATAGCGCTATTAAGTTTAATATGTTTATTTACATTTTTACATCAGCATATTGGGCAGGACGTTTTGAGCATATCTGAAGGGACGTATCCTTTCTATTTATACTGCCATTATGGCATTCCACTGCCAAAGTTTGGTGGAGAATCTAGAAATGCATGCTTTATATTCATAATACGAATAATCTTCATTGTATAAAGCATGCATTTCTCAAACCTGCGTCTAAACGAATAGAAAAATGACTTAGTGAGGCGTTAGCGTGTATTGAGATCGG
>JAUZST010085374.1:0-20094 GCA_034779995.1 Parotocinclus haroldoi
TGTGTGTGTGTGTGTGTGTGTGTGTGTGTGTGTGTGTGTGTGTGTGTGTGTGTGTGTGTGTGTGTGTGTTACATATGGATATAACTCATCTGCTTCCAAATGGACAGACAGGAGCAGAGAAAACTGAAATGGTAAGATCATGCTGTGACAAAAATGGCATGCACAATTTTTTTCAGTTTTCAATATCAAACAATGTAAGCAGAATACAATTAAAGTCTATGAAATAAATAGTACGGCATGGGTACTGGGTACTGAGAAGGTCCTGGGTGCGGTCCCGGGTGAAGCAGTGGTCTGAAAAGTGAATGAATGAATGAATGAAATAATTGGCACACTGAGTATTAATATTGGCGTTATAAAATGGCTGACACTTGGTCATACAGACAATACAGATATTTGTATGATCATCTCATCCAGCCCTAACATCAAGGTAGTCTTTATCTTCTTTAGCCCCTCCCCTCTCTACACCATCTTCTCTTGGTATCAACTACGAGTACTTACAGAAACTGTGAAATCCTAGACAGATAAAAACCTAAATAGGGGCTGGGAGAGTGCTGGAGTGTGTGTTTGTGTTCAGTCTGCCAATAAATGTGTGTGTGTGTTAACAACTTCAGTGATTGGCAGCTTCCTGCAGGCCTACCGTAACTGCAAAAAGAGTGATAAATGTGTGAAAGAAGCCATGGTTAAGTCGATCTGTGCATGCAGCTTGAGCAAAGTACAAATCGTCATGTTGCCTAAATGAACCAGTGACACAGAACTGTGAAACACCACAAAATCTTAATCTTGTACTGTTATAGTTTGTGGTGATTGCATTTGTATTTGCTACATGGCTTGTTTGTTCTTACAGCTGTCGCCAGGATCAGAGAAGCCTTTATGGTTGAGCGGGAATGCTGGCACTCCTCAGTAATGTGACTCATGCAGGTAGATGGCACATTTCCCCATAACCTGCGGGACGAGAACCCTACACCTCAGGGTCTCGCAAAGGACAGAGGCATGCTTTGAATACCGGCTTGCGAGTGCAGACCTCTCCCTCAATCAATGGTGGTGTGAGGAATGGAACTGCACAGGGAAATAAACCGGAATTTTAGGCTGTAGTTTTGGGTGCCAACTTATTCATGGTAGACAGCCAAAGCACCCCTTTTTTGGAAATTGAAGCAACAAAAACTTTTTGGAACTGTGCAGGAACAGAGCTCTGGGATTTTTGGACTTCAGTTTTGAGCCAAGCAGACCATTTACTAGAGCAACAAAGCAGAGAGGTGGTGGATACAAAACTTGACGGTGAATGCACAAAACAAAACCCACCATGCACAGTATTGTGCAAAAATCTGTTGTTTTCGCAGCTGTATAGTAGCCATGTACAAAAAAAAAAAAAAAAAAACTTTGTGAAACAGTGTGATTTGTCAATCTGTAATACCAATTCCATTGCTATTGTCTTAGCCTATTGTCTTAGCCTATTGTCTTATTGTTAGCCTTTTCACACTGTTCCCATTCTGAATAAGTCGTGTCTTACCTGCTACCCTTCCAAAAAGACCAGTAGATCCAATTGACCAACATTATATAGAGTACTATTATATTATACAATCATATACTGTAACCTATGTAATGTTTCTTTTTTTCTGTTTGTACTAATGCATACGGTGTATTTAATGTATTTCATGGTTGTATTCTAAAATAAGTTTGAGAAATAATTACATATGGTTATTATCCCAATGCTAAAACAATTATATAAAATTATTATATATATATATATTTATTTATTTATATATTCTAATGACAGCCTATGGTTCTTATAGAGTACTGTACGTAGGAAGTAAACTGGGAGCTAAGTGAAGTTAAATATGGTCTTTAAAGCTGTTACAGTTTTTCCTCTAAGCTCTCCAAGATGCTCATGCTCGCCCTTTTATCATCCTTCACAAATAATTTTAAGAAACATAAATTTCAGCTAACTATTCACATTTTAAAATCAAGTGCTATGTGCTTACAGCTAGCCACAATATATGCCCACTATTTCTATCCATCATCAAAACTAAACCATGGTGAATTGGACAGAGCGGTGCCTGAGAAGGGCAATGGTTGGGACAAATTCAGCAGATGAACTTTGTAAGCAACTTACTCCCGTAATAAAAGAGAATAGCTTGGCATAAGTGAGATATTTAAAAATATTCTTAATGTTGTAAAAGGTGTGCTATGATTGTGGGTCTGCAGCACTGATTTTTTTCTGGTTTTCCCCAAATCAAGAAGCCTCGTCTAAATGGGAACCTGAAGTCTGTGTTTGCATGACATTCTAAACAGAAGATGATTACGGGACTTTCACCATTAAAGATAGCTTTCATTTGTTTTTCACCACGTTTTCCCTTCACATCAACCTCACAGTGGTGGCGGCAATCACGATTGCAAAACTCATCTTAACTCACTAGCAAAATGTTGTGACTTTTTTTTTCACTGAAAAGTGGGGCTGAAAATCGATCAACGTTAGCCAGCCGCAAGCACGTTTTGACTTTTACAGCAATGTCGCACCTTCTCAGTAACTTTCATTTAAAAAGTGGATAAGATTAAATACACAGAAGGATAGGAAGGAATATGGCTACAAACTCCCATTGCTGATGATTTGAGATTTCACATTTAAACCTGCACATGCATGCAGCACATACAGTACTCAGCAACATACTGGCTTTTGGCTAAGGTAAACCCAAATAAACCCCCTGTCCCATTGCAAATAAATGCCACCACCTCCGATCAAACCCTGCAGGATGGTGAGTCAGACTTCACATTGCTCAGGTCAGTCACATCAAATGTTTCTGAGGAAACAAAAATATCGGTGCCTCTGAAATGGACCCGGCTCAGTGTTTCTTGCTAATTCATCAAGCACAAACACAATATCTACAGCTGACACATTAGTGTTGGGCTTGGAGCGTCACACTTGAATGTTTGCCTGAGAAAATAATGTACTTTCAGGAGCGCTAGGTCAACCCTTTTTTAAAACCACAAAGTCTCATCAAAAAGTCATTATGTGATCGCAAAACATGTCAGGTGATGAAAAGAGTATGTTTTGCTGTGTGAAACAGTGCGGGAGTGAGTTTCAGGCATGAGACGGACCATGCAAAGGTAACGCTTTGCGCGCAAAATCGATTGGAGATGCAGTAAACCATTAGCCCTGCGTGGCTTTGGCGTAAATTTGATAAGCATTTGAATTTCTGTTTATCGCTAGAGGTCTGAGAAGACCTGCAGAGAGGCCCCAAGTTAGCCACAGGACCTGACTGAGCGTGCTCGGTTCCCATGACGACCTCCTCCCCTTTCCTCCTGGCTCCGCGTAGCGCTAATGAAGCATGGTGCTCTGCAACGGCCAATAACCCATCGACTGGGGCAACGGCTAATAACCCACCGCCATGGGCAACTAGTTCTGCCTAGAGGAGAAGACTGTATCACGGGAACCAGAGAGAGTACGGTGGGGGAATTCTCTAATTGAAATAAAATGGAACATGTGTCTTACAGGTCAAGACCTGTGCATACGAGCGGTGTGGAAATAGGTAGAGAGAGAGTTAACACTGGAACTGTTTCAATAGAGATGGACAATTAGATGGCATACACCAATGCACACCAATGTCTCAAAGAAACATACACTCAGAATGCTTATTTTCCATATACCTAAGCAAATGTATATACTATTTGCTCCGTCCCGTTTCCAGGACTACACACCGTCATATTTCAATAGGTCTTTGTGGTCGGTTTACTGCGCACTGCATTGCGCTGACAAAACAAGCTCTGTTCATGCAGCAAAATGTGATTCCACCATAATCCTACACGAGCTCAAACGGCCACTCTGTCTGACTGTCCATCTGTCCGTACGTCTCATCTCTCCCATGCAGTGTGTGTGAGCTCGTAAGTTTATTTTCTCTTGGTGCTAATGTAAATTCCTCATGAACACCTTCCATCACACGCTCAACGATCCACAACGCATGGCCCCTCTGTAGAAGGCCCGTTCACAGCAGAGCGCACACACACACGCACACACACACACACACACACACACACCTCCTGCTCACTCCCTAGGCCACTCCCTAGGCCAACACATTCACCCAGCATTATAAAGGATTTTATAAATTTCTATCCTTGTAAGAATATTAAAGCTTATACACAAGACTTCAGCAATTTAGCTGCTGTAGTAAATAATGTTACAGATTTTAGTAATGTTCCAAGACTAAGGTAAATAAAAGTTGTTTTAGGGTAAGTAATGTTGCTTTCCAAAAATAAAACTCCTTTGTGCTAGTGTTTTATTGACAAACGACACGGCGACACACTGTGTACATGCAGAAACAGTTTTAGAATAACCAGACAAGCACAATGCTAGTGAACCAGGCTACAATGCACTAATACAGACACACAATATGTACAAAACAATGCTATTACCCACAGACAATGCTAATACAAACAATGACTACTACAAAACAGTATGTGCTGATGCTATTAACAGGGCTCACAAATCCAGACAGTGTTTTGTGACCAAACAGTGCTTTAGGAAACTAGAACACAACTTGAAAAAGGAAAAATTGAAAAATAGAGAAATTTCTCGTTTCAATCAAATTCTCAAGACTTCTCAATTCAGTTGTGGCTCAAATGCATCCCAAATGAAACGTCTCACTCTAACGCATTTCAGGGGAAATCAGTGACAAACTTTAGAGGTAAATAAAACATAAATGAGAATCTCCATTATATCCCCTCTGGTATGAAAGAGGGCCCGTTTAGCACAGCGGAAAACCTTAATATAAAGAGCTTTGCACGTTTTGTGTTTTTACTTGATGGTTTTGTTCTGCTCTGCTCTGGAGAACGCATTCGTTCATATTTGTCAAGTCAAGTTTATTTATGTAGTGTTTTTTTTATAATACACATCATCTCAAAACTATTTTACCAGAACAAGGAAATAGTGGCAAGGAAATCTCCTTTAGATTTCTGGTTGTTCACAGACTTCTGTCCATGTTCATGTTCCGTTATTTCAGTGAGTGTGTGTGGCCTGTGTGCAGCCCGAGGTTTGTCTGTGAGTCCGTGAGTGTGTGTGTGTGTGTGTGTGTAAGTGCTCCTTCAGTCACCCAAAGTTAATTTATGCCTGACGCAAAGACTCCCGTGTAACCTGTTGCCGTTCTGCTCTCTTGCTCACAGAGACCTACGAGGCATGTGTGTGATTGCGTGCATGTGTGTGTATGATCATGGACAAAAGTATGTGAACAACAAAACATCACATCTGCTTGATAAACATCTCATTTCAAAACCATGGACCTTAATATGAACTTGGCTCCATATTTATATTGGTGCCAGACAACTTAAAGGACCCAGATCTAACCCTCCTGTCTGATTACCATGGGGTATTTGGCATGTTCCCACTGTGTCCAAGTGGGTTCACACCAGGGACTTGCAACACGCATGAAACTAGAAGAATCACTGTATTCTACACCTCCTTGTTTCTGCACCCATTGTACATTTGACCAGTTTCACTTCAACATAGAAGCAAATGTATTTCTATAATTACTGACTGTAGCAGATCTGTTTCTCTACATACAGTACCTTGTTATTCACCTGTACTCTGTTCCCTAATGGTCAGGACCCCCACAGGACCAGCACAGATCAGGTACTATTTGGTTAGTGGATCATTTTCAGTACTGCAGTGACACTGTTGGTTGGTGCTGTTGGTGTGTTGAGCTGGTATGTGTGGATCTGTTTTTAAACACCTCATCTTTACTGCTGAACTGGACATAGTCCACCAACCAAAACTATCCAGCGTCCAATGGGCACTGATTTGAGGATGTCAAACAACATGTGCAGCAACAAATGAGCTGCTGTCTCCGACCTTACATTTACAAGGTGAAATAATAAAGTAGATTTTTTGAGTGCACAGTAACTGAACAGTGTTTAAAAACTCCAGCAGCACCGCTGTGTCTGATAAAAATGCCCCAGCTCAACAAACTAACACATCACCACCACATTAGTGTGACTGCAGTGCTGAGACTGAGAGAGTCTCAATCTAAAGAGCACCTGATCTGTGCTGGTCCTGACCATTAGGGAACAGAGTAAAGGGGAACAACAAATTATGTAAAGAAACAGCTGAGCTACAGCCTGTAAAATGTGCCACTGATTAAATGGACACGGAGTATAGAAACATGGAGTTGTACCTAATAAAGTGATCCGTGATTTGGCCATTCGATAAAATGATTTACACACCTCTGACTGATGCTTCTCAGTGGACGACACACGCAAACTGATCATGGAAAGACAGTCCACAAAGCTCCTGATGAACAGGCTTTTAATCGAAGGTGATTTATAAGTAAACTATTTTTATTTGCTACAAATCTAGTACTCTGCCTTCCCATTCTTAAACAGTATTATTAGCATTTTGGTGAGCGCTAAGATTCTTTTACTGGCCGTGCAGTTCAGCATCAAATTCAAGACTGTGTCTGAGGGCGGGAAGGCAGGGTGATGCTGGTTACCCCCCCAAGAGCTGCAACACCAAACCAATTCTGTCCAGGGTCATGCTCCAGGATAAACAGCACCTCGACATCCATGAGCATTTTAAGCTTTGTTAATGTGTGACAAAAACATGACATATTTACAGTAAGCAAGCACAGTGGTGCAGTAAAAGTCACAGAGTGATGTTGCCCTGGCTGTATGATTTATACACCTGTTACCAATGGGTGTGGTTAAAAGAACTGAACATACTAATTAGTAGGGATATCCATCTCATTTCAGACATCCCTGTGCGACTGTGTCTTTGTGAACACATGCAAAAAATCTCTCAGATTGTGATGTTCGTCAGAGTCAATCAGTCTTGATAAAGCGGGGAGTCTGTCAGTGCTACATTCCAGAAGTGGGAGTCAGCCTTCATGGCACTATCACTCTAAAACAACATGGCACCAACAAGCCTCATGCTGCCTTTATTACTTACTACAAATCACCCCATACCCCGTCTCCTCTGTTCCTCTGACTCTCATCATCTGCCTTCTGTCTTTCCTTATTCCAAATCAGTCTCGTTTTCTCTCTGGCAAATGAAAAGTGACCAATATTGCTCAAAATCTGTCATACAAACCTCAAGTATGTCCAGAGCTGAGACCGATCTCGCTTTCATGGCACCACTGAAAACCCATCAAAGCGGGTCCTAGCGATGTGTCTGCATCCCGTGCCAGGACAAGGGGCCGTCTGCTTTCAGATCAGCCCCACAGCTCAGTCATAAAGCAGCAGATGTCGGGTGCTTCATAAAGACTAATGAAAGACTCCATACGCTGTCGCTCCATACATCGAGGCGCTTTAACAGATCTGAGCGCTGTGGTGGCGCACATTTACAGTCAGGCAGTTTTAGACTCGCTTACTTTTCCTGCAGACGCCAAATACACAGAGCGAGCAAACTAATTTTGAGCTAAGAGAATGACTTCAAAAACTTCTTTTTTTTGTTTGTTTTTGTTTTGCACTCGAACCATGAACCTAATGTGCATAACATATAGAAGCAGCTTATAGCTACAGGTTCGGCATTCATGAAACAGTATTTAAAAAATCTTAGTTAAAGTCATAGGCTTGTCTAGCTATTGTAAGGGTGGTCAAGCCAACCTAAATCAAGTCTCAGAAGCCCTAAAAGTAGTTAAAAGTTGTTGTTTTTTTTTTAATGGTTGATTATCTCTGAGAAACTGAAAGGTTATCTTCTGATAAGCTGAAAGGCAAATCTCAGATTTGATGTCTTTCCAGTTCCATTGCTTCCCTTACCCAGAAAGTCAGATAGCGGAAATGGGACTACAAACTTATGTAAAATGTAAAGGTTTGCTAAAAAAAATAGGGGTGTGGCCTCATTAGGCGTTCACCATCCCTAAAGCTCTGATCTTAGAATCACGCCTGGTTGAAGCCATGTGCCTTGTGCCATGTACATACATGCTTTTTTGGGTAGCAATTAAACCGAACTGCAAGAAGGTCCTGTGTTCGATCCCAGGTTGGTTTCTGTTACACATTATGCCGTGTCTGTGTGGGTTTACTCTGGGTACTCCAGGTCCTTCCACAGCCCAATGGCATGCGTGTTAGTTTAAGGTAGTTCCTGCTTTGTGCCCTGTGCTGCCAGGTATGTACCGGCTTTCCCATGTCCCTTTTCAGGATTAAACAGATAAGAAAGTGTAAGAGTAATTTAAATGTTTTCTTTAAATACGTTCTCTTTTAGTATTTATACTTACTTTCCTTTTATTTAAACCATTACTAAAACCTTGTGATTTAGGTAACCCAGTTTAATTCTTACATACATTACCTGGTTGGGTCTATTTTTGACTTTTTTTTAAATTTTTTATTTTGTTCCACCCCAGGTTTCTTCCTTATAAAAAATAGGGAGTTTTTCCTAACCACTGTTTGAACTTTGACATTGTTCGACTAAAAAAGTTTGCTGATTCAAACACTCACCTGCTGAACTGTCTAAATAATTTGAATAAACACACACACACGCACGCACGCACGCACGCACGCACGCACGCACGCACATAGCGCATCTATGTGCACATCTAAGCAAGGCTAAATCATGAGTGTTCAGCTGTGTGTGTGTGGGAGAGAAGAGTTCACCTTCGCCTGCTCAAGAGAAGATGGTGCTGACACCTCAGGGTTAGCTACAAGGGCAAAGGTCAAATGCCATGGTAAAGCTCAGCCGACCGTCATGGGAAATCCACTGATGGAGCGTTGGGAGCAAAGCCATTTGTCTTAGTTTAAATCATTATCTGTACTAAATAATTAAGAGTTATGGCTTGGAAACGTCCTTTAGCTGTTTGGCTTATTGTTAATAAGAGCACACAGACCATTTCAGGAGAGGTGTTGCTTTGTTGAAGTATTGATTTATAACTATTATGTGCCCACATGGTCACCAAAAGTGAAAATCTGAACTGGGGGCATGAAATATGTATTGTCTATGATAATATTTAAATTGTTGTTTCAATTAATTGTTGTATCAATGTGGGAACTGACATTATCGAGTATGTTAGTAAGGTTTGAGCAACACGAGTTCAGGTGTTGCCCTGACCCCAAAATTCCCCGGATCTCAATTTGACCAAGTAGTTGCTGGGCAAACAAGTCATATCCATGGATTCCCCACCTCACAGTCTATAAGCTTTATAGGATCTACTGCTAACAGCTTGGTGCCAGATGCCACAGGACACCTTTAGGTGCCTGATGGAGTCCACACGTTGATGGGTCAAAGCCACGATATTAAGCAGGTGGTTTTAATGACGGATGTAAATGGAAACAAAATTCTAAACTGCAAAAAAAAGACATCAAGATCTCACTTTTATATGCAACATAAAACATAAATAAAAGCATCCTAGGGTAAACCCCCAGCATGGACAGGTGCATAGCCATCTTCTGGAATTCACTGACCAAGAGCAGATGCACACCCTGGACAAGGTGCCAGTCTGTTGTAAGGTCCCATTATTGAGTCTCGAAGGCCTTTTTCAACTTACGTTTGAAGTAGAGCAAGATACGGCAAGCACTGGAACTTTACGCATGGAGCCAGAATATTTATTAGTGTAATTCTTTCTTATGTGAAACTGTTACGAGCGATGACTGGTTGAATATTGGCTTGCATTTCTGGCGTTACCACATGATGCCGCTAATAACTGCTCTGTCTCTCCTCAATCTTTTGGTGGTTTGCGGATGCCTCAACCCTTGTGTAAATATCCGCCTGATTTCATGCCATGCATTTCTTTATAGATCACAGTTTTTGCATTTAGAGCTCTTTTGTATACGCATGCACCCTTTATAAATGACGCCCCTGATCTGTCCCCAATAAAGAACATGTGAAGAAGTCTGAAATGAAAAATGGAAGAGGACAACCTTAAGATATGTTTATATAAAGAATGGAAGAAAACAACACCTGAACACCTTAAACACTAAATCACTTCACATCCTCAACACCAAAATGTATTTTAAGTATTTGAGAAGGAACGGCCTTGTTAGAAAGGGGTAAATGCAGCTTGGAATGTTTTGCAGGCCTGGAATGCGGGGTTTGTTAAATGTTTGAAATGAAGTTTACTAGAAAGAAACGTGACAAATCTTGGGTTCATCATGTCTGCAATTAAATACAAATAAATGTCAATGTTTGATGCACTTTCTTTAATGCAATTTTCATACTGTCCCATCTTTTTTTGATTTGAGGTTGTACATCGTTTGTACCTTACGGTCAGGTTTTCTTCGGTCATGTAGGTGATGTAGGTGTGGTACGATAACTGCTTGGTAGAGCTTATTGAAAGACAAGCTACGGTCATAGTGCAGGGGCTAAGCTGTATTAACAGGATTTCAGAAACAAGAACTGTCCTTAGACATTGCAGCTAAAGGGACAGTCCCTGTACCACATATTTGCTTTCAAAGTCTCAGAAAGAGGTCCTGTTCCTTTTTTTCTCCAGCCTTATCTCACAACAGTTCAATCGTCTAAATCTTCCTGTAGGTGTGCAAGTCTTCTGGTGGTCCACAGGTCTGTGATCTACTTTTACTTTCGGGGCGAGGTGATTTGCCAGAGAGCTCATACAGCTTTATCAAAAATGACTCATTTGCATGATGTTTTGCTCTTGTTTTGGCTTCTTGTTTCCCTCCTGGTTATGGAAGACAGATCTGCAGAGAGATTTGTGACCCAGAAACTTTGCATGATTGCCACCTTCATGCTCCAGTTGCTCTTAGATGGTAACATTCTTTTACCATCTTTACCAGCCATCTAAGAACAAGCACATATTTCAAAACACAAGAGAGGTACTTCACATTATAGCTTTTAATGAATCACGTTTCCATTTTCCTTCATTTACAATGTATCGTTAAAATAACGCAGTGTGTAATCACATAACTGAAAAATGCTTGTGATAGCACCTTGACTGATTGTGTGAGCAAAAAAACTGTCATCGCTGGTTGACCCGGCACCTCTGCATGGAGTTGTTTGCCTTTGTGATAGCTTTATTTTGACTAGTTACCCGTTCCTGAGCTAGATGGGGGTGGCAGTGGATGAATGGATGGAGGGTTTTGCTCTCTGTGAACATTCAGTTTCAGTTGGGTCTGATGAGAGATAGGCACAAGTGAGGACAGATCTATCAAATGTGCATTTATGAGAAGGAGAACAAATACAAAATGTAATAAGAATAAAAGATACAGTGTAGATGAGAGGGCAGTCCAGATAGTAGCGATTCTCGCATTACTAACGTTTCCTACAGCGGGAAGCCTCCAGCCTGCGGGCTTAGGGTCAGTCCTTCTCGTTATTCATGCTCTAATGAGATGCTTAATTACACACGAAACAACACAAAAACTCAGCAAGAACCAGCAACCAGCGCTGACTGCAGGTTTATTACAGAACTGAAAAGTCTGAAACTGGGGCACCACCCAACTTAAAAGCATCACCAGAGAAGTGTTCTGTGTTAAATAAAACAAAGGAACGAAAAAAAAAGTGTGTGTATGTGTACATTTAAATTATAATCAAACCAGCAAGACCTCACACTATTACAAGCTTGCAAGCTTTAAATACAAGCTTACGTGCATTTAAATGGTGGAATGGTGGAGCTAGTTCCCTAAAATAATGCAAACTGCATTCCCCATTGCCAGACGTGTGTAAGGATAAATGCAGGAAAAACCAAGCTCAGAGCCGCCGCTAATGCAATTCAACATGAAGTTTATTATTATTTTTATCTTACAAAAGGAGTGACCGAGATCAAAACAAGACCCTGACCAGATTTGTTTAATCAAACAAGAATAAAAAATTAAATAAATATAATTAGTTTGTAATTCCCTTTACATTCATTGTACATGATATAATTCAGAAATATAATTAATTAATATTCTGTTTAATCAGAGAATTTGTAATATGTAACATTCAAATACACTGCTCACCAAAATTAGGTTATATTTCAAAATGAATATGAAGAGGATTCCAGAACCGCTGGACAATCAGGACCACGTCCATGCCCCGTCACTGTCCGTGTGTTTGACACTCTTGGGTTACCATACACCCGACTCTCTTCCCGTCTGACATGCCTCTGTTCACCCCAAAGAATATGCCATGTGTTACACACTCACTATAACCGAGTTTGAATCTCATTCGTGTGATCGACCCCTTTAAGCTGAATTCAAATTTCAAATGTCGGCTTTGTGGTTATTTTATTTAGGATTCCATATTTTACAAAAAAATAGACTTAGTCGTTTTAAGTTTCATTTTCATTAAGTGTAATGAGCCTGTCTTCAGCCCAGTGACGTAGCTTAGTACATCTGTGCTTCAGCAGCAGCCCATCAGTCCAGTCGAAGCTGGATGCTCCGTTCATTGGAAGCAATAAGATTAGGTTCGAGAGGAAGCCTGCATTTGGGGTCAGGCCTCAGGGACAGCATTCGTCCCCCTCTTACCTCCCTCCTGTTCTGTTCACTAAAACACTCTGGCTTTTCACTTCTTATTCGCTCCCCATCGCTCTCTCTCCCTGTAAACAGGACCAGATGGTGCAGGCCAGCGACGGCCGGCTAATTGAACAGCATATATAACAATTTTGCCATTGTGTCAGGAAGTGACCAAATCAGTAGCACATTTACAGTCCTGACAGAAAAGCAGACGGACAGGAAGAAAGAGGGGAAAGAAGGCACTGGCGGTGGAGGAGAGGCAGGTTGGTGTTTTGGCTGTGGAGATGAAAAGGAGCGTAGCAGTTAGTCTTGCTCTAATGAGGTTCAGACCATGAATAGGACTGATGAAGTAAACATGGACTCACTCACACTTTCCAGAGACTGTACACTTAGAATTGTGTTCAAATTGATTAACGTGATATTTTATATACATCATATAGTTCACTAGTATTTTGACACATTTATTTTAAATGTATATTTGGCATCCAACATTTTTCAGTCCAGCACTGCTGTATCTGAGCCACTCATACCAGAACAACAGCAACAGTGCTGAGACTGCTCCACCAGCCAAACAACACCTGATCTGTGGTGGCAATCAAATGTAGACCAACAAAGTATGTACAAAAACAGATGGGCTACAGTCTGAAACTGTAGAATTACTAAGTGCTTCTATGTGGTAAATGGAACTGATCAAATGTTCACAGAGTGTAGAAACAAGGGGTGTACCTAATAAAGTGAAACTTTTAAAATTAAGACTAATGTCACTGAGTGTTGTCTAGCTAATTGATGTACTTATTGATTCTCATGTTTGGAACCTTTGATATACACAAGTGAAATTAACCTAAAATGTACCAGCAATTCAGCAATAAACTTCCAATGCATTGTTTTTAGGCCATTATGAATATTCTCACCAACTGTGTAAGCACTGGCTACAAGACCTTACATGCAAGCAATGTTGCTAAGAAAGTTTTGTTGAGTTGAGCTTTGTTAAAACTTGTTTGGTATACAACAAATCAGATCCGTATTGCTATTCATGGTTTACAGGGGCAAAAAAGTTACCTAAAATGTGTCCCCTATATAAAGCCACACACCGTGTTATAGAGTGTCTAGGGGGCATTGACACAGCTGGGTGCATCTCAAATATTATCAATTGCATGTCAAACAAACAGTTGAACTTCCTGGCCACCACCGTTTCAGCAAATTTTAAACAACCTCCTGCCAAATTAGCCTTGCTGTCCTGTTCTTGCACTATCCCACGAACAGTGTTGGGGAAGTCACATGGTTAGTATTTTACTTGTTACGTCCTGGAAAACTTTATCTTATTACTTGTTATTTTTAAGTAAAAATAACCAAAATCCCTATTTATCTGTACCAAATAAAGAACTATTGACTATTGTGTAAGTGTCTTATTTAAGAATCAAGAACATCAATGCTAAAATTCAAATTAGTTTTAAAGGCGTTTTCCCAAGGGAGTTACACAAATCTAGCCAGCAGATGTCGCCAAGATGCATATTTTAAAACGATTGGTTCAAGCAATCCAAAGCTTCAGAAACCATGTTTCTTCAATTACTGTGTGGAAATACAGAAGGTTCTTGTATATGCTTTGGGTATATCAGATGCTATTTGTACTCTGGTTTAGTTAGTAATTTATGCTGTTTTAATCCAGATGTTAAAATAGTGATAAACTATTTTCATCCAGGTGTAATTATTTTTTTTTATACCATTACACCCTGGTCGGAAAGCCATTACTTATTTATGATCAGGTGCTATAAAGTAGACTAGTAAGCTCACACCAACTCAACTGTAGCATTTGGACTAAAAATACTAGCTCAGTTTATCAATAGACTATTAAAACACACAACTCTTAAGTTAGCTCAAGCAAGTTTTACACAGCCAGCTATTTCAGGTCACCAGAACCACCAATAAATGCATACCAATATATTTAAGTCAGCTAGCTATCAGTTAACTATCCGTGTGTTTGGTACTCTTGGTACTCTTGGGTGACCATACACTCTACTCTTGACCTGTTTGACATGCTTCTTTCCCCCCCCTGATGAATATGCCATGTGTTACATACTCACTATAACTGAGTTTGAATCTCAATCGTGTGATTGAACAACTTTCTTTGACTTTATTTGCTATTCTGATGATTTGTTTAATCTCATCTTTGTGAGCAGTGTACATCTATCCATATTGGGCATGCACACCTTACCCAGACAACGATGACAACGATGACGACGACAACAACAACAACGACAACCAAATGAAATCAGAAACCAAAGCACAGCACAGTAAGGCAAGTCTCCCTACAATGCAGATATAAATAAACAGCCTTACCGCTTTCTAGCAGGGCTAATCCTGACTCCATGTCTTTTTACATTCCTTTAAGATGCTGCCGTAGTTCACCAAGAATCCATTTGAGCTTTCAGTCCCATCCAACAGCCTTTGCAGGACAAACGTTTGGAGAAAGGGTCCTTAAATCAGTAAAGCTGATATTTGCAGAACCAGATAGGAGCACAAATCCGGAACAAAATGGAATTTGGTCCCATCTAGAACACAAGGCCAGACCAAATCCGATATGCAATTAAAACCACTCTACAAAACAAAACAGAAAAAGGCATAACTATACATGAGGCTAGAGTGTGCAAGGTAACAGAAATATATAAACAAGCAGCTTACTTATATAGAGCTTTAAAAACATTCTGTTCCCCAATAAAGACCTGAAAAACTTAATTGAGGAGGCTCATAGTGACAAACATGCCTGCAAGTTTCCCTCCAAATTCCATCTGCTTCACCCACTTAACCTTAGACATGAGGGTTAACACTGCCCTCTAACTATCAGGAAGGAAATTGTCCTGGTGACAGTGACAGTGCTTTAGCTAATGGCTGGGAAGCTAATGCTAACTCAAACCCACAGACTAAAACAGAGGTCTACAATATTGCCACACATCATTTCTTCACTGTCTTCAGTGAATAAAATATGTTTCTGTTAAGGTTAAATTTATAATTAAGATAGTTAAGGTTATTGCTTCAAAATAGTTTGATGGGTATTAACTGTTTAAGGACTTAGGATTAGTTAGCAGAATTTGACCAATTCATTCAACAGCTCTTAGCTGACAATAATAAAGTGTTATAAATGTCACATAGTGGTCTAAAATGTATAGTTAATGTACTTGTGTAGGTATCAAACTATTTATCATTTAGTTTTAATCTATCATTTAAGATTATGAGGCAAAATCTCCTCGCATTTCTTTAAATGCTTTTTAGAAAAAGTGCCTTTTCAGTGACTTTTCCTTCGAGCAGCGCCTGGATTGGTGGAAATGGTGTCCTTTTTGGCTAGGGGTACAAATAGATATATGTGGCTAATGCTATTTGCACCTGATAAACAGACAATCCATCATTTAGATTTTTCACTCAGAATCTTCAGTAGCGTAAATAAGCAACTTTAATGTAATTAAAAATGTGTAACCTCACATTATTTTGTTACATAAAAAAAGAAATTGATTATAATGTATTGCTTTACATTTGAATGTGAAAGTGTGTGTATTGTAAGCAGAACTGTATCTTACCCAGAAACTTGTAGGATTCAATGAAAGTGATGAAACTACGATATAAAAGCTGAGCTGTAAGGACAAAATGTTGTACAAAGGTTACGATGTATGAAGAAACTTCATCGTCCGTAACCTTCCCTATTCATCTGGAATGATGAGTGTGTGAGTGAGGTCTGCCTGAAGAAATGTGGACTCTACTGTTTTCTTTAGCACTCGGGGGTCATGAAAGTAAATAAAAAAAAGCACATTTCTACTGCAGGAAACCTTTCAAGAACTTGGGAAGTTTTCTACTACAAGAACCAGGGCTGATTCCTTTATGTTCTGGCCTCAGAGTAGGAACTATGGTCATGGATCTACCAGAACTAGATACGACAGCAGTCCACCAGGGCTGCCATTCCACTGTAATAAAATGAAGCTTAATATTCACTTGTTTGAAAAAGAGACTGTCCTCAGTGCAGCAAAATCCACCCAACAATTTGTCCTATTCGAAAAATATCCATACTTCAGCTGTGTTTTAAAACTAATGTTAAAACTATTGCTCTACTATCTCTGGCCAAATCATTTACAGGATTCTTAAGTTCTTGGGAACATTTCCTCACTTTCTCAAAATTGCTGTTTCAGTGGAAATTCACCATTTCAGGTATCCACTCATGTAGAGACTCTAGAACATTTTAATAAACATCTAAGTGGAGCACTTCTCCTGATCGTGAATAATTTCATTTACATCCCGTTAGAGTTTGTGGAAAACAAACCCATTCATTTTGCAACCAGAAACCTTAACAGTCTGACTTAGAAACAGGACAGGACATAAGATGGAAGGGAATTTTATTAACAGAACTCAGGAAACAGGACAGAGAGCTATGAAACTATGAAACAGAAAAACAGATTGAGTGTGTGAAGCTGAGTCTTGGTGACGATGAGCTGAGCACTGGCTCAAGAGCGTAAAAATCTGGATGCCTCAGGAGTGTGTGCATGAACCCACAATACGAATGACCTCAGTCTTTTAACAGTTCCTCAGAGAAACAAGAACACAGAACACAAACAGGAGGTCTGGGAGGGTCCCATGATCGGTCCCGGATAATGTCTGGCTGGGTGACCACAGAGAGAGCAGAGAGTCTACTCGTGTAGACGGAGCCAGATGTACTAGTGTACTAGTGTAGTTGAAGAGTGTGGATACTCAAAAGAAAAACTGGGAACAGGAACAGGAATAGACATGGGGAAAGATGACAGGCGGAAAGACAGGTAGAGTTAAAAGATGAACTGACAAACTTGGATGAACAAACGTGGCTCTTAAATACAGTGTGTAATGAGCGCCGATATTCATAGCCAGGAGGCCTGGAGAGTCGCGCTGGGCTTTCCTGTCTCACTTATCAATCATAGCATCCGTAGCCTATCGCAGGTATTTTCAAGCTAAATTGAAACGCTTATGCCTATCTGACTTGTACAATAGGAGATTAGTACGATAGAGATCTCACAATAGAGATCATCATTTATCGTATCCTCTCAGACCCCAGAAGGAAATACTATTAAGCTGAGCAGCTGAGCAATTGGGCTTGCTCAAGAGTCCAACAGTGACAGTTAGCCAGAGCCAAGAACTGAATTTTTCCATTCATAGAACCTTAACTGCTGAGTCAGCGCAGTATTGTACATCATTTGCGATACAAATATACTGCTCACAAAAATTAGGGCGAAACTTCAAAATGAAATATCCTCTATTTTTGAGAGCAGTGTATATTATTTTTCTATTCAAGTAAATTAAATTACATTTAAATTAAATTATATTAAATTAAATCCCTTTGTTGATGGATATAGACAGAAAAACTGTGCCTGTGCGCTAGATTAAAAAGTCAAGTAAAAGACTGAACTGAACTTTTATTCGAAAATAAAAACACACTGGTGATAAAGCACACAGAACTGAGAAAGACAAAAACAGAATTAGAATCAGAATGGAGTCAGCATGGCTCCCACTCTTTAGGATCTCAGGCCAGCACTGATGAATCCCACCACTTTCCTGAATCGTTCTTTGTGCGCACAAACTCATCAGGTCGGTATCAAAGAGCCTTCACACGCCAGCCCCTGTACTCCCATCTCCATGTCTCCTCGCTCTGTCTCTCTCAAGGAAAGACGGCTTTATCTCCCGATAAGCAGAGGGGGAAACAGCGATCATTATGACATCATGGGGCGACAGATGAGAAAATTCAGTCTGACACCTCTCAGTTGGGGAAATATGGCATGCATGGGCAAGGCCCCTGGGCAGTTCCGGCTCCCGCGAGAGATGTTTTAGCGGTTTCAGGGGGAAGTCAGGAGCAGGAGGCGGCAAGGCCAGTGATGGAGTGATAACAGAAGGAGTGGACAGACGAATAAGCTTTCCCCCATTCGTCATGTTTATAACATTTCTTTCGCTGATAGCACCAGGCTCTCCCACCTCTTCCAGACATCGTTACGCAGGAATTATGAGACGGTGAGCCTTTGTAGTGCGCGAGCGGCGTCCGCAGCCAGGGCACAGGTTATTTATCGGTCGACAGTGCAGGGGAGAGGGGGAGCGAGGAAGAGGAGGAGTGAGAGAGTGTGTGAGCGCACCACCGCCTTATTAGTGTGATTTACAACAGAGCCACATTAGTTCAAATTCATAGGAGCCCCAACACACACACACACATACACACACACACATCTACATAAGAGAAACATGGAAACATGGATACACTTTAAGTATGACTGCAACATAATGGAATTCATTATTTTTGTTTGGAAGCGAATCACATTCACATGTCTTTGTGTTCTCCCTGAGGAACAGCCAACTGATATATAAATATGTACAATTTAGCATTAACATTACATTTTATAAAACAGGGCGGTAACCAAAATAGGCATTGACCGGACATTAGTTTAGGTACTTTGCACATAGTGTTTTAAACAATAATATTAATTAAAAGACAACACGAAAACATTTAGTAAAGTACAGTGCTGTACAATACAGCCATTCTTATCTTTGTATATTTCATGAAACTTAAAATACTTACTTACTAATGTCACTTGCCATCGAACGTAGAATGATACTGCATTTCAAGACTGCAATTTTCTCTATTATCATGTGCTGCAAGGGTTTGCTCATACTAGTTTTGTGTCATTCAGACATGATTTATATATATATATATATATATAAGACATAATAATACTTCAGACCTCATATCTGTTAGAACAGACGTTGATCGGAAGGATGGATGAGAGTAAACATTTTTTTACTCTCACTTTTTTAGTCACATTTTGAGTAGATGGCCATTTGAACACTCATGCCACTAGAGTTCAACTGGAGTAAAACGTTTTTTTTTACTTGTAAAGACAAGTAAATCAGTCAGTCTATGGGACATTAGTACTTGGATGATGATGTTGTCATTGAGTTTAAGAAAGATGTATCTTAGCCCTGGTCCTACCTGGTCCTGGTATTTTAATCTCCTCTCACATTTCCACATTAATCTCTAAATTGTCCCCTATTGTGTATATGTGTGTGTGTGTGTGTGTACAATGGATTAATACCCTGTCTATTTTTGGTTCCCACCTTGTGCCCTGTCTTGTCAGTTATGCCTCAGCCTATGGAAATTGAGTGAGTCAATGACAATGTTTCAAGATCCAGGCCTTATAAATAAGATCTCCAAAAATTGCAAACATTTCTGTTTGTGTAAGCATTATGTTAATATAATTTCAGATGAACTCGTTGCTTGTCTAACCAGAAAATGTAGCACCAACAAGACTACGTTGAGGTGCTGGCCTTGAAGGGAATATGAAAATTCCTGACCTTAAAGAATAAACCATTAATAAAGAATTTCCATTTTCTAGAAAGCTTATTCACAAACTTAGCACAAAGTGTTTCGTAATTTCGGTTTCGGTCCCGTTTTACTCTCCCACAGATGCTAAACATCCAGGCTGCAGCCACCTGACTGAGCCGAGCAGCAGAAAACTCAGGTCACCCCTAAACGTTACATATTCCTGCGTCAGGAAAAGGTAGCAAGAAATGTTAAAAAAAGTAACTCATGCTACAAATGTGCAGAACCCTGAAGCTGTACTTTAATGATGCCTACAACCTGATCACTGTGTGTGTGTGTGTGTGTGTGTGTGTGTGTGTGTGTGTGTGTGTGTGTGTCTGACTGTATGTTTCTGTGTGTGTGTATGTGTGTGTGTGTGTGAGTGTATG
>JAUZST010085385.1:0-20093 GCA_034779995.1 Parotocinclus haroldoi
ACACACACACACACACACACACACACACACACACACACACACACACACACACACACACACACACACACACACAATGCGTAACTGAGTTTGTGTGCTACAGAATTTTCAAATGCGTGCACCGTTGGATGCATCTCAGTTATGCATTTTGTGGGTGTGGGTGTGGGTGTGGGTGGGTCTTGTATGTGGCCTGGCTCCAAGGTCCTGGTAGAGTACCACTGGGTACATCCTATTAGGACCCTACTTGAAACTCACAGCTGCTAACAACATTCCTGGAGGTCATCAAAACGCATGCCACCCCCTGACAAAGTCTTAATATAGGAACAGCATTATATACATATTTTTTATACACATATTTTTTTATAAAATTAAAAGTGTGTCTGGAAACTTTTAAGCAGCAATGCTTGCCTTGACTTTTCACTGCGGTATATATTTAATACCCTTCATGGATGAAATGACACAGAGCAATTTTCTCTGACATATTTCCACATGAGAAAGACAAGACAACACACAGTAATTTAAATAAGAGAATAGCATGTTGAACTTTATAGGTCAGGCAATGGCTAAAAAATAGATACTTGCTTAAAAAATAGCCTTTATTTAGAGAGCAGGAATTAAAAAGTTCCAATCGACTGGAGGTGTCACAAACTTGTCTGGAAGTGTGAAGATTATCTGCTCACATTTATAATGAGGAGGATGGTGAAAGAGGCAAAAAGAAACACCAAGCATCACTGTTAAAGGGTTACAGAGTACCATCACATGCCACGTCCATGCTGGCAGATTATCGGAAGGCTGACCAGGGAAAAGCCTCTCCTGTTATCGAACAACAAACATTAGCATCTACTGTCACCATATGCAGGATTTTGCGATTCAGCTTTTTGATCCAGATTGTCTGCATAATCACATCCCCTGATTTCCTATCTCACTGGTATTGCCCAGTTTCGCTTTCACTTTAATTTAATTATGAAATGTTTCATTTTAAAATATGCCCTAACTTTTGTTAGCAGTATATAACACAAATTTGGATATCAACCTGTCTACTGCATATCTATGGCATTTGAATGCATTACAGAGTGAAAAATGCTTATTGTAAGACCATAAAACAAAGACAGAAACAAGACAAACAAAAGTTCCATGCGACTGTGGCTTTGCCTACTTGTAGTTGTCACCCAAGGCACAGCTCCATGTCTCCATGTTTTTTTCCTTAATAAATTAGTGATGTGCTGACAATTTATGTGAACTACTTCACTAACTTAATGTGAACAGAGGGCAAGGGCATTCTCAAGGAGTTGCAATCATTGATGTTATGAGCAATAAGTAATACACGGGTTAACTGAAAGTGTAATACAATTTATTATTACGCGAGGGCAAACTACAATCCTAGTTGTAAAGTTATGTATATGGACCGGATAGTTTTTAGTATGGGGTTTTTAAATATCACCATATGGGGCCATCTGCTGGACAAAAGATCTTACAACATTTATTTGCTCATGAAACATATATTTATGAACGAGAATATCTTTATTCACTCCCATTTATCCGCTCAGTTCTTCATGCTCGCTTTTGCATGGATTCCTTCAAATCTCATCTGTGTTCACTGTTGCAAAAATGTTTTACAGAAAATATTTGCTTCAGGTTATTGAGGTTATCGTTGGGGTAAGTTGTAGGCGTAGCACTGATTACCTACAGTAATTTTAAGTTGTGCTCCTTCATGAACAGAGTGGCTCTGTGGGTAGCAGTGGCACCTCACAGTGAGAAGGTATAGTATTTGGGTTTGATCCCTTCCTTACATTTATGCCTGCTGGATTATTTTATCCTTCAAATAGCTTAATCATGATATGTCTAAGTTCAATGGATATAATAAGGTAAACCCATTCTACTTTTTACACTTATCATTATAAAATTTCCTTTTTTTAAATTCATAAATCCATTCATCTTCAGATGTTTTGTTGATGAGGGACAGGCTATTTGCGTTACTCAAGCGAACATGAGTGGAACACTGCTTTCTTCACCAAGGCTTTTAAAATAAAATATCTGCTTCATCACTGAGTGGCAATGTTTATGCATAATATTTTGTAAATTTAACCACGTATTTTGTTACCATTTCATCATCCGTTTTTTTCAAACTCTGCCCAGCTTTTTGGAAAATATCACATATTTACAGCATTAGTCTAAAATTCTAACCAAGTTATCTGGTTATAATGGTTCTGGCTTCCGTTCTGTTCTAGACGTCATAAAAAACATTGAAGCACCTAAAGCTAAGCAGCTCTGCAACACAGTTTGTATATGTTAATAGCAGCTTGGATTGCAATTGAGTTTTTTTAAAAGGTCTTTTCAATGTGTACTCCTTATCATTAAAATCACTCTGTATGCTGCAAGATTGCACCACTTGTCTTAGTAGTAAAATCTGTCGTCTTGCCTTTTCAGCTTTTGTGTCTGCTGAAAGGTGCAATGAGCCATGACACCATTAGTATTCAAATACTTTAATGCAGCGTTCTTTATTGGAAAAAGCCAGTTACTGTTGGTTTAAATGAACGCATGCTACAAGCCAGTCAGGTGTCAAAGGGTAGAATTACAGAAAATACAGTTTGTGCCATTGCTTAGATCCACACATTACTGTGTAGGATACAAGCAAGGAAATAATTTCAGAACTGTAAGCAAGTTCATCCCATTTTTTATGCTGAAGCCGCATAACTGAACCTTTAATTCTATCACGCTGAAAGCAGGTGTACTTCAGAATGTCCTTGGTCTTACTGCAGTTCAGCAATTAGGACAAAGTGCAAAATTATGGAAAGATGCCACAAAGAAAATTAATTGTGATATGATATAAATAATTCTGACAAGTGATTTTCATTTCGACATCACAATAAACAAGGATACATATTTTCATTCAAAGTACTGTATGTATGTGGCATCACAAGAAAATGAAATTAGAAGCTTCTTTTTTTAATTTATCCCTGATATACCGCTCCATATAGTAGTGGAGATTTTTCATATTTAGACTTGTCAAGACCTATTTGATATGTTCATCACTGAGAAAAGGACATATGATTATGTATTGGACTTTTTGGCTCTTTCATCTTGATATTTGCTCATGTGAGTGTATTGGAATAAGTGGCAAAAGTGTGATATGATTATTTTTTACGGTATTATTTTTCTTTAGGTTAGAGTCCCACTGGTAAATTTCAAGTTGGGTTCGTCGCCAGCCTAACTGGCTGCTTATTTTTATTTTGAGAGTTAAATATCATCACTAGAAGGCTTCTTATCTGGCTGTAGTTCATTCTTGTTTAGATTGCTACTCTTTTAATGAAACCTACACATCCTGAAGATTTAAATACTGTTTAATAGTTAATAAGAGCTTCTAAATAGGGAAGTTCTAATATAAATGCATTATTTAAAATATAATTTATTAAAAATAGATTTAAAATAATCTTACCAACATTTTGTAATAAAACAATTAATCTTAAGAAAATTATGTACTGTACATTATTTCAAACAAGAATATATTTCATGTTGTACCTTAGGGAGAGTGTTAAGAAAAATAATGAGTCATATTCACTTTTTACATCACCTAAACTTTAATAAATTTCATAACTGCACCCTCATGTTAATTCCCTAGAAGGGAACAAAACATGCAATAAATATGATATCATATGCTCACACAGCCCAAACTGATTTTAATGCTCTCAAAAACATCTTCTAACAGTATCCGCCAAAGAAAGAAAGTCAAAGCAAAATTTAAGGGTGGATTCAAACCGAAGGGAAATGAAAATGAAAATGGGATTTAAACAGGGACCAAAATCCAGGGGATTGAGGAAGTATTCAACCTAGGATGGAAAACCAGAGGATGTATGGGATTGAAACAAAGATAATAAATGTACAATTAAATAAATAAATATTTTGAAATAACAAATTGCCTATATTATTAGAATCCCTCTGCCAATAAGTATCACATTACATCATTACATTACTTTTAATGTATTTTAAAAACTTTAGCTGGAAAGTCTGCATTTAGGATGAATGGAATTGGGAAGGTGGGGGAAAGGCAGAATGGTGCTTTGTGCTTTGCAGCGCACACACTCTCTAAACACACACAGAAGAGTGGGGTAGTGCCAGGCACATGCTCATGGTTACAGTAGTCAGGCAGAAAGAGGTGAAATGGAAACCAGGGGCTTAGATTCACAGGATGGGCTCCCGGCACAGTACAATCTCCAGCTCTGAGCGGTACAGTTTACCGTTGTCTGACAAGGCCATGATGCTCTTCTTATAGCCGGTTAGAGCCTGGGTGTTCACCTCCTAATATTAAAAAGGGAGCCAAACATTGTAGTCAGCTAAAGCCTCGTACATGACATTCCATTTTAATGACATTTCCATCTTACCTTGTTGTCGACATAAAGGTCCTTTAGGAGGTCTTCCAGCTCCTGTTCATCAATGTAGCCATTTCCATCCTTCACAGAAGAGTACACAAGATAGCCATTTAAAGTACTATTTGCTGTGCATAGTTAGCACAATGGCGTGGATGAAAATAATATTGTGACGCCATTCATTACTTCATAAGATTCTCTGCTTCATTAATTGACTGTGCTGATGTGTAAACTTTGGTTGATTTATTTTCTTTATAGGGACTCCAGGGAGGGTAGGCTTTTGTTATTACTTTTGCGTTCTTGCTTGTGAGTTGTTTTGTGTGTGGTCAGGTGTTTTTAAACTCATCTGGTTCAGGGGCTGCAAGTTGAAACAATTTGACCTGATCTTCCATCATTTTTGTATTAAAAATTACCCGTACCCCCAAAATACTCATGCTTCTTTAGTGGTGACTGCAGGTGCCTGTGAATGACTAAATTTTACATGAAAATGTTCAGTAATTGACATGATTATGTACAGTGTACTACATTACGTTCTGAGTAATTATCTGGCCTATTTCATAATCAATTAATCAAAGAATATAGACATTATTACTACATAAAAATACTGTAAGACTTGTCAGAATGGACCATGATCACTGATAGAACTAAATGACCAATGATTTTGTCCTTTCATCCAAAAAAATAATTAAGCAGTGTTGTCAAATGATTAGTAATTAATTTAATCTCACCAGTTGTATTAATTGAAATCACAATTTTGTACTTAAATAAATAAATGTATCTAGGCAGCAGGAAAAAATACGACTTGAAAATATTAAACAAAAAAAATGGTTTTAATACTTTGTAATGTTTCCATACACATAAAAACACAATGGTGATTTCCAGATTAATACTACAAAATATTTACAAAAATAGTTGTATGATACACTGTAATGTGTATGTAGGAAATATTAATGAGAGGTTTATTTTGGACACAGCATACAAATAAGGCTGCCTCACATTGTCAAGAAACACGAATTATATTAATAACATAAAATTGGTAGCGTCATTAACACTTTAATTTTCCCGACTCCAAATTCAGGATAATGTTACTACACCTCCATGCTGTGCATTACGAATTGTGTACAATAACTTATTGTTAGCCAAATGGTGTCTCATCTCTGCTCAAGCCAAAACGAGCAGGTGCAGTACTCATTTACCTGCTCAGGTGAATGGAAACAACACTCATTTGTATGCAAAATCAATTCATAAGTGTGATGGAAATTAGATGTAAAAAAAAATAAGCTTAGCTTAGTCTGATAAGATAAACCAGGTTGTCACTTTAAGGCAACTTCCTATAGTGTGTCATTGGACATATTGGCATAAGATTCCACACTACCTTGTCATAGTATGTGAAGATGTTGTTGAACTGTTCGGAGGTCAGCTTAATGCCCTGCAACAGAGTATAAATGTATTGAATATAGGCTCCATCATTTATAAAAGACTCTAGAGGAAAAGTGAAAGCTTTGTTTTGATGTTTAAACCAACTTGTATCTTACCTGGAATTTCAATAAGAAATTTTCCTCAACTGGAAGAAGTCTTAAAATGATAGCAAATAACATACTTAGTATTGGATGGAGAGGGACACGTTATTCGATTTAACTGTAGCATTTCAACAACATTACCCACCTTGCCATTTCAGAAAGGCCCAGTTTCCCATCACCGTTCAGGTCAAACATCTTGAGCTGAGAGGAAAAAGTGACTTTATAATAACAGATTTTTTTAGCATTAGAGGGTCATTGTTATTTTGTATATTTATCCTTTTGGTATGGCCAAAGAGTTAGAGATTGTTAGAGATACTTTTATATTACAATATGAAAATTTGCTGCTAGATGCTTACAATTGTTTGTGTGTATTCCTGCAGTTTCTGATCATCATATTGCCTGTTAGCCTTTTTCATGAGGTCTGAGAGAAAGTTCTAAAAGAAAGAAAAACGATCACACGTTACTCACAAAGATTAAGACAGGTCTGTGTCTGACAGCTAGCATAGTGGCGTAACAATTATAACCCTTCACAAGAGAATCTGGATAATAACTACAGTCGGAATCAAAGTTATTGGTTGTACATTCTAAATTAATGTTGAAATTTGAATGTTCCCTTTGGCTGGCAGTTGGTTGGTTAGCAGGATTTGCATGCATTTCATTTGCCTCTCCAGCAGATGGGCCACACCATTATACAGATTTTCAGGTTAGTGAGGGATACCCAAGTTCCCAACCATTTGTAATCCAGTTTTCATGAGCTATACAATTATACAAATAATTGGCTTTAAGTTGATTTACACTTGTTTTGTTAAACCGTATAGCATATCAAAGGAAATTCAAATGCATGTATATATTGCCTTACCTTCAATTCATTTGTTTCAATGAAGCCACTGCGGTCTGTATCATACCTCCGCCATGCCTACAGATATACATACCCAAAAAGGATCATGTACAATATCTCACAAAACATTTTTGTAACTATTTTATTATATTTTTTAGGGACAGCACCAAAGATATGACACCTTGATGCAATTTGAAGCTGGTAGATTTTAGCGCTCCTACAAATTCCATTTGAGAATGCCCCACCAATGCTGAATAGGGCTATTATGTTGGAATACGGTCCCGCAGTCTAGTTTCTGAAAGGAGGGGATCATGCTCTGCTTCAGTATGCCGCAGTACAAGTTTTCATTCATTGTTACCTCAACTACTGTAGCTCTTCACAGCTGACATTTTGTACTCCTCATCTGCCACCCCACACGCTTGACACCATCTGAACCAAATAAGTTTATCTTGGTCTCTTCAGACCACAGAGCCTGGTTCATGGATGTATATAACAAACAACAAGGACACTACAAATTTACACTGCTAAGCTGTATACTGACTAATTTACATTGTATCAAAGTGTCATATCTCCAGTGTTGTTCCATGAAACAATATAATACAGTAAGGACAAAAATGTGTGTGATGTACTCACTTTTGTAAGAAACTTTATGTATCACTTAATATTTTTTTACAATGTAAACATCAATTGTTTTGCTGCTTTGGCCTTGTAACTTAATTTAAAAAAATATCTTTTCAAATTAAAGAATAAAAAGTTAAAAAATCAAGATTTTTGATTTTGTAATAACTCAAAACGACACAGAATGTATTATTTTTGTTCATATCTACACAGCTTTTGCATATTCAAAAATACATTAAAATGGCTGGTTTCTTCAGCATCATTACCTATATAAATACCTAAACCCAATAAAATTTTAATGTTTACGCAGGGCATCTATTCTAGCTATTGACTAGCATTAGCAAATCCATGGCCTAGTGAAAGTTGGCATTGCCACAAACATGTCATTACCAATTATTATTATTATTATTATTATTATTATTATTATTATTATTATTATTATTATTATTTAAACTCCAGCAGCACTGCAGTGACTGATTCAGCCGTACCAGCAAAATACACATAAACATCCCACCACCATATCAGTGTCACTGCAGTGCTTTGAATCATCCAGTACTGGTCCTGTAGTAGTGTGAAAATTATTCTACTCTTTCTATGGGCTGCTAACATTATGGGTCGCCGCAGCACATCTGATCAATATATTGAACCTGACAGGTTCTACTCTGGATGCACTTCCAGCTGCTTCCTCCCATTTCATCTGGGCCTTGCACCAGCACTGAATACAGTGTATGAAGCCTCTCACTGGGACACTTTAGAAAGACTGGGTGTCCTACATGCATGTCTTTAGAATGTGGAAAAATGTGGGACTCAAGCAAGGGGTCTGTGGAGCTGTAAGGCAACAGCACTAACCACTTGTGCCACAGTCCAATTTAAAACGGCACTAATTTAATTAGCCAGCAGTACTAAGTCTGTCATGTTGTCAGGTTCTGCTGGTGATATTAAATGTATGTTTGTATGAAAGCCATGACCAGTTTATGTTTGTATGAAAGAAATGATACAGTCTCTGTTGACTGTATGTTCAAAATGCATTCTAAAAGGCTGTGCAAAGTTAAAAATAGCTATTCGTTGATAGGAGGTATTAGGTTGTTTCATATCTTAATGGATTTCATTACATACCTATTTTCATTTTCTATTCAAATAAACTACGCATTATATGTGTCAAAAAGGACAAAATGCAATTGAAATTTGTCAGTGCCTGTTTCTAGCAAGGGTTCATATCAAAGATAAATGTTTAGCTCTGCCTTTTTTCAGGTCTGTAGAGAATTTCTGTGGTCCTTCAATAATATATTACTCTAAAAATAGATGTTTATACAGCTGCATTCTATTTCAGCTCTTAAAAAGGTTTGCACACTGCACAATGTGATTAAAATGCCCATTTTCTCCTCTTCCCTTCTTTTGACAAACATTCTGAGATTTGCATAATGTAAGGAAGTTAACTTCCTCCCTACCAAACCTTATTAATTCCTTGTGTTTTATGGAAGAAAAACATCACTATTTTTTTCTTACCTTTGTTGCCTGATTATGATTTTCTTTGCGATATTAACAGCCAAGAAATAAAAAGACATAGAGTAAAAGAGAAATGCAGTACTCTACAGATATTTCACACCGCGTTTGAATTCTTACCGCCATGAACTCAGTGCTTGAGCCCAAAAACTGTCTGAAGCAAAGCAGGAAGTTCTCTTCTGTAGGCAGGATCTGCGCTAGCTAAAATCAGGCATAAATGACAAAAACAAGATTTTCAATGCAACATCATTTTCATGTAGAATACTAATATGATGGGTCTTGTTTCACTGACCAATTACAAATCTTATATTTCACCTGGTTGTAACAGCTTCTGTATTTGAATGTCTTACCTCTGACAGCTCAATTCTTCCATCTTGATTTTTGTCAAATTTCTGCATGAAATCTCTGAAGGATACATTTGTGGACCCCTGAAAAAGACAAGGATATTACCATGAATTTGGAATGTTTTATACTGAATATTCAATATTCCAGAATAGAGAAAAGGAAGACAAAGCAGTTAATAACCACTCTGGGTAAAGTGGTGCGATTTGCTAATTAATGAGCTGAGGTTATAGACTACAGGGTAACATAGATTTCATATAACTTACAAAATTTACTATTAGACATGCGGATATAGATGCTATTGTCTAGCATTTACTGAGATCTGACACATATACCATCTGCTCAGTAATTTGTGGAATAATTATTATTTCAGTATTAAATTTAACTGCTTTAGCTGGCAAATGGACTACTTCTTAATTACCCATCATTCTTGAAATGCTGCTTCTATTTCCATGACTGTTGCTGTGACATTAACATCATTTTAAATTACACCTTAAAATGTGCAGTGTTGTGTAATGATCCAATATCCTATATTTGTAAGGGACAAAAGTATGTAACAGGATGTTTCCTTACATCAACTCCTCACTTCAGGACAGGTAAGGCCTTTATGTTAGATTTGGGTAAGCACTTTGACTTGCCATGGCACAACATTTACATCATTCTTCTTTGACCATTTCTTAGGCAAAATTACTCTTGTGTTTAGGATCATCCTTGTGTTCCATGACCCAAATTCTATTGAGATTCAGTTCCTAGACAGATGTCCTGAAATGTATTTTAGGTTTTGCTGTTGTACATCAGAATTCGTTGTTCCATCAAATATAGCACGTCATATTGGCCCAGATGCAGAAAAACAGGTGCAAACCATGATATTACCACCTCCATGGAGTTTCACTCATTTATACCAAAAAGTTCTATTTTTGTCTCATGCATCCACAAAATGTTTTTCCCCTGGTGGCAGTATTCTTTAATCTTTTTGGAGAGCAGTATTCAGTATTCTTTTTGGATAGCAGTGACTTTGTATTGCAGCATTGCAATGCACACTGTTGTTGTTCCGCGTACTTTCCTCAGACCATTAAAATCTCATGAAAGTTACAGTAGTTAATGTGCAACAAGCCTTTAGTTGCTTAGAAGTTACTGTGGTTACCTTTTAATCTTATGAACTATTGCACACCCTTTTGTTGGAGTAATGTTTGTCAGCAACATGTGGAAGGTAAGAATACAATCTCATACTTGGCCCCCCAGCTATGGAATAAACTCTCCACTTTAGTTTGAGATTCAGACACTCTCCAAACTAAGATAAAATCATCCTTGTTTATGCAGGCTTTTGATTTTAAATGAAGACTGGGACACATAGCTTTTGGAGTGCTCCTAACCAATAAGTAACTACATTTTCTCTTTTCTCCCCAAGCTGATGTTCCGGTCAACCCTAGCATTCTATTGGTCTTCATCAACAAAACCTAGACCCTCCTTCCCCAGGTCCCACCAGAGTGCAGTAACTCCCTCCATCATTTAGTTATTAGGAGTCAATGCGATTCCAATAAATTACATTTTAAATGAATTATTTACTTAATTTTACTATTACTACAACTTATTTTTTTCAATTAACATCTAGGCCACCCAAGGATGGGTCCCTTTTTGAGGGTTTCTTCCTTCCATGTTCAGGGAGTTTTTCCTTTCCACTGTCACCCTAGGCTTTCTCAATTTGGCACTGGCCTTTTAAGATAATATTATAAAGCTGCTTTGAGACAACGCACCATTGTAAAAAGCGCTATGTAAATAAATTTGACTTTCACAATAATCATGAATTTCCTACATTTGTACACAATCTGTCTCAATGTGGACTGGTAAAGGCCAAACTTATTAGAGATGATTTTGTAACCTTGTTTGATGAGCATCAACAACTTTTTTTAGGTTAGCAATCTTCTTTGTTAGTTCCATGACACACTTCCACACTTAGTGTAAAGAGCCCTGTTTTTAAAAAAAAATGTAACTCAGTATCCTCTTAAAACCTGTTGTAATTGTGGCCCATTAACAGTATATGTAATATTTTTAATTTGTTTAATTGTGTTCTCTCTAGCTCTGTCAGGACTTGTAAAAATCTCTTGATATATATATGTATATATAGCACCTGAAAGTTTCACAGGTAATTTTCAGAAATGTATAATAATGATAGTTTATAGAGTTTATATTTTGTCTACACAAGACACTGGCTTTGGAGTTATTGTAGCTCTGACTTTTATCGGATTCTAAACATTTCTATGTTTGAATTGTTCCCTTTGGTGATATTGAAAACTGAGATAAAAATAAATTCCAAATCCTATTGCCTGTCTTTACTTACCACACCTGCTCCTTTCCGTGCACTCTCCAGCTGTGTGATGAAATTCTCAAGCTCCTTGCCCTCAATGTAGCCATTACCTGAAAATAAGTGCCATTATAAACCAACATTCAAATTCTGGTTTAAATGAGACCAGTGGTAAAGACAAAATACACAACCACCAACTGACAACATATGACTGGCATCTTCTAGTTACCTTTGCAGGATGACAGCCGTAAAGCTGGAAAGATTTTTTTTTTTGCTGGAAAATCAGGGCAACTGCAGAGCTTAATTAAAAGCCCTGACAGCTGTTCTCCCCATCGTGCATCAAACATCTTTCTTCTAGACTTTTGCTCTAATTGGAGGCCTTATTGTGCATGTCTTTTATGTTCTATTTCTGGTAATCTCCCTCTTCACTCTTTACATCTTACACATGAGAAACTTCCATCGTATTTTCACCACAAGTAAGATGTTACGTGTCTCCATGCCAGAAAACTGGTCTTTGTGTAAAGACCCTTGTGTATGTCTATTCCATTTTAGAGTGTCAGTGCAATTCATTTTTCAACAGACTTACAACATGCAACTTTCAAAGGAAATAACTCAAAAATACAGAGCATTATAAATTAAAAAAACATATTTCAAAATACATTTATATTGCAACATGATGACCAGTCAATAAAGCAGAGACAATTACAACGGTGAACATAATCAGTATATAACACATTAAATAACTTTTTTTTTTTAATAATGTGATATTTTACTTATATTAGAAGCATCTCGGCAGATATTTAGCCAACCTTGACGTCCTCTAAGTAAGTAAGAAATCGTATTTATAAACCATTTAAGATCCTTTAAATAAACCATCTGCCACTCTTATTTTCTTTTCGCCCAATAATAGTCTGCTTTAAATCCTTCTATTTTCACTAGGCAGACTATTGCATCTTAGATACGATATCAAATAGCAGAACATTTCGTGATTTATATGTTTTATGAGTTGGATAACTAAGTTTCTTAAACGGACATATGAGACTTCTGAAACATAATGTCAAAATGAAATTCGAAACAGTTCTTAAACATTTCTGGAAAAAAAAAGCTTGTGAATCTCCAATGTGTCCGATCAGAAGATGAGGGTTAAAATTAGAGCCTGTACAGATGATGTAGAGGTGATGCTGCACCTAGAATTACACTCACCGTCGGCATCATAATGTTTCCAGATATCCAGGAACTGGGATGCAGTCAATTCGGCCAAATGAAGGTAAGGCGCTGGTTGTCCCTTATTTGCCATGTTAATGTCAAAAATCCCTGGAGAACTTCTAGTTCGTCTGATACCGATTTTCGTTGTCCCCCTCGCCCGCGCGGCGCCCGTGCTTTTAAACGGACGCTGCAGTTCCTATGTGAGCCGGTAGATGGCGCAGTGATTCGAACACGTCCCTCTGCCGTTTCGTGAGCTGATCTTCGTGCTCTGGTGCTGGAAAGGCACTGGAAAGACAATATCGGTATGTATTTAGCAGAAATAACTGACATTTCGAGCAACAAACTGTTCCCACATAAATAGCCTTTTAAAAACAAAAACGCCAACCTTTTGCTGAAAACCCAAACGAGCCAAATGATTTGCTTTAGGTAAGGCTATGGTTAGGTAGGTGTTTGTGTAGCATTTATTTCTACTGTAATAGTCAAAATAATGAAATTCGCCCAATGAAAGCTAGGCTTAGGCAGTTGATCATGTTTAGACTGAAATAAATTCTGAACAGTTCAGGAAAAATACGAAACCAGATCTGCATCAAACTCAAAAACTATAGAATGCACACAACGCACACTTTGAATGAACTGTAGCGAAACATGAACCTGAAACAACGCTATTTCTAGGCTATTATTTTCACTATTCTTAGTAGGTTCCTTTTTGTCATAAAAGTAGTGATTGATATTATTGATTTCGATAGGGGGCGCAGCCGCACCATCAGTATTTTGAACCACGTATAATCTATAGTACACATGGCACTCCTTTTTTGTCCCACCAGTCATTTTTCAAAACACACATGCACTATAAACTAATAAACTGATATGCACATTAGTCTAATCACAAAATGGCAAACATATGAGAAATATTTTTTTAAATGACCAAATCTTTACTGTACCTCACAAAATGGCTATTTTTTTTTTTTACTTCATTTGACATATTGGAATGTTATTTGTGAGCAAAACAGAGGAATTGCACTTTCTAGTAGCATGGCCAAGAGAAACATTTGTCCACCCTACCACAGGTCCACATTAGAAAAAAGTAGGGACAGTATACAAACTGAATATAAAAAACAGTGCTTTTTACATTTACTTTGACGTTTATTTCACTGCGAACAGTATGAACCTGACGTATTTCATGTTTAGTCTGGTCGAATAAATCAAATCAAATCAACTCATTTCATTTGTTAATAAACATCCGTTCCTGGATTTCAGACCTGCATCAAATTCCAAAAAAGGGGGTTAGTAAAGCATTTTTCACTGTGTAATGTTATCGTTCCTTTTAACCACACTTAAAAGATGTCGTTGTTGTTGCATTTTTTGTAGCCAAAGTTCTCCACACATTCTCTATTACAGACAGGTCAGGACGTCAAGTAGGCTAGTCCAGTACCCGTACCCTCTATTCCCTCAGCCATGCCTTCCTAATGGGTGCAGCATGTGGTTTTGCATCGTCTTATTGATAATTGCATGGGCATCCCTGTCAGTTGTGAAAGCAGTGTATTATGTTGAAGGCAGTATATATTGCTGTAAGATCACATTGGACTTTTCTGCATTAATACTGCCATCACAGAAGTGGAAATGACCTATGCCACTGACAGAGCCCCAGACCATGACCGACTTTGGCTTTTGAACTTGTTGCTTTTCCAAAAGAGACATGGAATATTAATTTATCCGACCACAATACACATTTTCACTGTGTGATAATCCGTCCTAGATAGTCCAATCCCAGAGAATTCAATGCCACTCCTGGGCAGAGTTAACACGTGGTGTTTTTTGTACAGTACAGTTTTAAGTGACTTTTCAATAATTTTTTTGTGCATTTGTTATCATTTCCACTTTCCTGGATGCTGCTGTTGTATTGTAATCATGATTACAATCATGTGTTGACATCACCTGTTTGAAATCGCATTATTATTTAGCAATAAAATGAAATAAAACTGAGTGAGAAACACTTGTTTTACTTGGATTTTCCGTACTGTCCCAACTGATCCCGCTCTGTTTGTTTCCATATGTGCCTTTCCCGTGATGATTCTGCTTTGCCAGAGGCTTCTGAGTCTCAGTACTCCTCGGGGTATGGGCTGAGTCGGTCGTATCACATGATGCCGATCAGCCGTTTCATCTCATTACGATAGGTCTATAATATAATATTTTCGAAAATAAGTAAATAGGCACTGTACTGCAACATCACAACAAGTCTGTTACCAATGCTAATGCTAAGCTAAGCTAAATGCTAAAATCTTAACTACAATTATATATAAATATGTTTTAGATGTTCATCTAAAACAAGTTTACATGCATTAGTCGCTCTATTAGATAACTTGCTAGTACCAGATCGAACCATCTTTTGCCTTGGAATCGCCCTACTTCTTCATGGCGTAATTATAAATAATATTAAAGGTGCTGAAAATATTCCTCAGGGATGAGGCCTGTTAGTCCATATTGGCATGACAGCATCACCTTGCAGATTTGTCAGCTGAACATCCATGATGCGAATCTCCTGGTCCTCCACAACGTTGGATTTTTATCGTGGTTTGAGAACTGGTGACTGTGAAGGCCATATAAGGCCTCATGTTAAAGAAACCAGATTGAAATTATTTGAGCTTTGCAACAAGCTTTGCCCTGCTAGAAACAGCCATCAGCAACTGGAATCACTTTGGGAATAAAGGGATGGGCATGGCCAGCAGCAATACTCAGGTAGGCTGTGGCAATAAATTGATGTTCAGTTGGTATTAAGGGACTCAAAGTGTGACAAGAAAGTATCCCCCTCACCGGGCTAAAACACTGGTGCAAGACAGGATGGATTTCCATCCAAATGTCGCAGCATAAATCATTTTTCAGTCTAGAAATGCCTGTCCATGAAAATCCCAGAAGATGAGTAGTTCATGAAAAAACTCAGACCAGCATATCTAGCATTAACAATCATGACAGGACCATTTTGATACTTGGTTTGAGCTTCAACGGGTAGTCTTGAACATTTCAACATACCTAAATGCACTGAGCTTTTGCCATGATTGGCTGATTAGATTCTGTGCAACTGCACGAGCAGTTGAATAGGTGTATCTAATAAAGTGGCCAGTGGGTGTATGTTTATGTAAATGTCTGTTCACATACAGAAGAAAACTATACAACTTAACACATTAGTTGTCTTGATTCCATCAATGAACGGAAAAGACATTTACGGAACGAAAAAGACATTTATTACAACATTCTTAAGAACCCAGCAAATAAACAATACTGCCCCAACCACTGCTTGTGAAAACTTATCTCCCCAACTCTATTTAAGTGGGAACATGAAGCAATGATGTCAGAGAATGAGAAAGCTGCTGCTTTTTAGCAAATGAGTGATTTTGATACCTCTGGATGACATTTATAGCAACAAACAATAATGGGGCAGATCTTATGGAACCTGCAGCATCAGGGGCTGTTTGTGTCATTGCAAAAATGATTGGATGACTGGATATCCCCTAATGAAATATCTCCTCTTTTTTGTGAGCAGTGTATATTACGCCCTCCCTCAAAGACTGCCTTGATGGCGGGAGTTGTGTAATGGGAGAAGTAGCCTAGTGCTCCTGTACCACAGGCACACTGACAGCTCAGCACTAATTATTGCTGAACTTATCGCTGAATGAGAGCTAAAAGACGGGCCATGTACAGCTTAAATTTAAGGCCAATTACAAATCTGCCCTGGATGGACTCAAGGCCAGTTTAATTAGAAATCCACATAACCTTAATCACATTTCACATGTCCCCCAAAGAGATGCTTTGGTGGTGGAGGAGCTGATTCAGCTTTAAATCAGAAAAAATGTTTTCTAAGTGAAACCTTGCTGACATATAGTCAGAGGTGATTATTGTGTACATCAACAAGAATATTAAGTTGAGTCAAAATTTAATCTAGGTAGTTTATGAATTTACCTTTTCTGCAGACTAATTATGCAATGAATTCTACAAGTAATATGCGAAGCCGTATCAAATGGTAACATAGGATCTCCAGTTTGTCAACCAATGCATGAGAAAATTATTGAACTGTTTAAAAACCTTTAAAAACTTTAAAAATGCCTGGAAACCATCTTGACGGCAGCATATGGTGATATATGCTGTGTAAATGCCCCTTTTTCAAAAGCACTGACACAGCCCCATACCATGTCAGAGCCTGTCTTTTGGACTTGTTGCTTGTTTATACACTAAATCTGTATTGTAGTGCTTGTTAAAAGTGTTATATTATGTGGGTAGATCAGCTATTGAAGAAGGATGGTTCTTGCTGCCCGTAGGGATCAGAGAACATAGGCGTCAAGCTTAGGCTTATGAATTGCCCTTTATGAGCATAAATTCCTCCAGATCCCCATTCATGGATACTCATATTGTGCCAAATCATGGTAATCAATCACCTGTTGACATCCCCTCTTTGAAATCATTACATTGTTTAGTTTTTTAAACCTGTTACTAGCCCTAAAATGCCCTTTCCCTACTTTTTTGGAATGTGTTGCATGCCTGAAGTGTAAAAATGGATTTATGTTTACAAATGACATGAAGCTGATGAGGTTAATGTTTGCAGTTCTCACTGATCATGGGTAGACAAGGGACTGTGGTAGCCTAGCGGTTAATGGTACTGGACTCTGGACCAGAAGGTCCAGGGTTCAAATCTCACCCCTGCCAAGCTGCCACAGTTGGGTCCTTGAGCAAGACCCTTAACCCACAATTGCTTAAAAAAAATGTAAGACTGTATTAATTGTAAGTCGCTCTGGATAAGAGCGTCTGCTAAATGCTGGAAAATGTAAGAGTGGAATTTGATTTGATATTCGACTTATTTTCCCTGGGATAGGTACAGGACTCCCTTGTGACCCCGATCAGGAAAGTGGGGATGAAAATGTGTTAGAGCTCAGGTGTACTTAACCATGTGCACCTACTGCCCCTGATAAGGTCCATATGTGTTTACTAATTTCGCTCTGCCACATGGATGCACTGGAGTCTACGTGCCATATTACAAGGCAGCCGATTTCTATTACAGATTTCAATTGCCAGTTACCTGTACAAACGTTATGTACATGTCATAGTGAGAACCAAAACCTGCATTAAACAGTTCGTGCTAGCTGACCCAAATCTGCGGTTGAATATAAACAGAGAATCCAAATGATAAATAAGAGAAGCTTGTGTTGTGCTGTCATTAACCATCTCAGTTTAAGCACATGCACTGCTTATCTGATCTGTTTACAAGAAAAATGTTTAAGTGTGTAAGCAATAGACTGCCTGAAATTCATTACGAATCAGAGACTCAGGACTGTAGTCATAGAGATGGAACATCAAGCTGTGAGTAAACTCCCTTTTTAAACTCCCCATGCATCCAGTGGACAACAGACCTTCCCTTGCCATTCTGGAGACAAATTTGCAATGTAAATTCAGCTCGGTGATGTATGAAGCACACAGAAAATAGGTCCATTTCAGGACTGGGATTGTATTCAGATACTAGTCAACAGTATTAATTTAGGCAGTGTTGTAGTTCTAAGTGACACTTCTCAAATAATCCAACCTAAAGCAGTTATATGAATGGTGTTTTAAAGTAAATAAATAGGGCATGCTACACAAGGATGTGCCAAACATTGCACTGTGAATATGAAAATATATTTACTATGAGTATATTTAGAATTCAAATGATATTCAAGGGCAGCATGGTGGCACAATGCTTACCACTGTCACTAGGCAGCTCAAGCATCCCCAGTTCAATCCTTACCTTCAACTTCCCTATAGTTTGCATGTGCTCCCCGTATCTACACGGGTTTACTCCAAGTAATCTGTTCTCCTCTCACATTATGTCGTGGGGTTTGCAACGCTGACGGAATCATTTTCACGCAAATAACCTAGGCCGATATCTGAGGGGAAATAAAGATTTATTTAGTTAAATGAACCATGAACCAAACCAACATATGAGGATTACCTCTTTCCAAGACAGGAGAAGGTCAAATCCCCAACCTTCTGGACTCGGAGGCCCTATTTTAAAGGCCTCTGATAAAATCTAAGCGCATCCCTCATGAGAATGCTTAACCAATCAATTTAATTTGTATTATCTTGAACACAAATTATATGTGACCAACAGGTGTCATACATTCATTACTTTTAGGCACCTTCTGCACCGAATTTATCTAATTTTTCTATGGTTACTGGCTTAGAAACACAGTATCATGCCCAAGGTTAGCTAGATCCTCTGATTCACAATATTTTAGTTCGGTTTCCCAAACACCTGCAACTTCTGGATGATAAGTGTCTACTAGCTCAGCTTTTAGCACAACAATTTGGTCTATAAATACAGATTAATATTGCCACGTTTTAGTTTCCCAATGTTTGTGCGTCACAGGTGTTCGCTTATCTCTCTCAGAACCCCAGGATGGTATCAGTGACCTTCCAACATCCAACACGTTTTGCTCATATAGGCTTCATATTAATTTCTTAACTTCACATATTTAATAATCTATATTACTTTGCCAGCATCCAATATTCCATAATTACAAAGGGAGTTTCTAAAGTTTCTAAATTGTCTATATTGTGTGATTGCGCTTGCACTATGACCCATAATGTACTGTAGCTTTATCTATTTTATTAGCATTAGATTTAGATTTATTAGCATAGTGTTTTGAGTACTATTCTCTAGTCCTTTTTTGAGGCAGCTGTTCAAACTCTGCTCAATGAAAGACCATGCCCTAAACTGTCCTCGTAATAAAAACACATTTTGTGAACTGAAAAACAATTGCGGAGTGTGGTGAAAACTCACCTGAAAAAATAGTTAAAAGAACCTTTTATTATTGTTCCACAAACCCAGGTAGCTTCCTACCTGTAACTCACCTTCCCCTGATTGCTACACTGCTTCAATGTGCACATCACATTATAAACCCTAAGCTCACACATTATCCAAATTTCCTAAGACAAAGAATAATAACTGTAATTATTTTAGCATTATGCATTATCAAGAAATACCACCCATCTTGTGTCAACCAAAGAAGGGCAAAAGCAGGCCAGCAGGAAAATCAAGCTTATCTATTTAGTCTTCACAGGTTAACTAGGCCCAGAATCTAGGACCAGGATGCAAAAAAGGAAAGTTATAACATCCCAAAGTCATCTATTTAAGTTAGATCTATAATGATTTGTACATTTAAAGATCAAATAATTACTGTCTAAAGTGCAAACAGTATTAGTAGTAGTAATAATAAATCATCTAATAAAATAAAATCATCAAACTTAATAATTTTAAATTAATTTCTCAAAACGAATTAGTAACGCTTATTAAAACATCAAAGTCATCAACATGTATACTCGACCCAGTCCCAACTCGTTTACTTAAAGACTTAGTTCCAGCCATTATAGAGCCTCTGCTT